>MU623730.1:0-12967 GCA_025201765.1 Daldinia sp. FL1419
AATTACACTTATTTGATACCCGGACTTCGTCCGCTTCCTATTGGAATTAAATTACACTTTTGGCTACCGGCTTCGTCCTGGATTTAATTTTAAAACTACTACTTAAAACCAAACTTACAATTAATTAAAATATAAATTTACACCACATAACTCCAAAAAATTCAAATCTATTTAAAAAAAACTCAGAAATCTTAAAAAAAGTCCTATTTTATTTAATATTACTAAAATTACCAATCTAATTAGAGACTATGTTAGAATTTTAAAAAAAACCAAAAAAGTAAAAAAAACTATTTACCTTAATAACTACGTATATAATATCTTTAAAAAAATTAACCTAAAAATTATAAAAAAAATATTATATAAAAAACAAATACCAATCAAACAAATTAATAACTATTTATTCACTCATTTTTAAAAGATTATTAAAAAATAGGCTAAAAACGAATTATATATTAAGAACCACTACCAAGGACATAATTAAACAAAAAAAAAACTTATTAGAATCTACCACAATAATTATAACCCTAATTAAAAATATATATCAAACCAAATTTTTTTTTTTATCTACTATTTTAGGTTTTTTATTTTTATTTATTTTTTAAATTTTATATACATCAATAATCAAACCGTTATATTAATTATATAACAATATTTTAATATTATTATCTTTTTTTTTTTTTTATATTTAAAATAAAAATATTCTTTTTACCAATTTCCAACCATTATATTTATTTATTGTTAAAAAATTCTCTTCAATTATATCCCTATAAAGAAAAAGGAAACAATTAATTTATATATAAAAGAATTAAAATTCTAAAACTTAAAAATTATATTTCTTTATAATATAAAAATAATTATTATAATTATTTTTATTAAAAAAAATATAATAATTAAAAAATAACCATATATTAATATAAATTTTAAAATTAAACAATTAAAAATATTCTTTATAAAGTTTATAAAGAATTTTATTTGAATAATCAAATACTTAAATTACCAAACCTCTTATACAATAAAAATCAATCAAAATTTTACTTATATATTTATTAATAAGATTACCTCCACAAATATTAACATATATAAAGAATAATATTTATTTAAACAATTATAACAATATTATATTAAAATAATAAAAATAATAAGGACTATTCTTCTAAAAATTAATATTAATAATTCTCCATTAAATATAATAATTAATTATAATATTATTAAAGATCTTAAATTCTATTATACTAAATATTTAAATATTCTAATTAATTAAAATTTATTTAGAAATTATTTAAATTATTTTAAAAAAAATTTATAAAATAATAGAAATTAAAGAAAAGATCATCAATATAAATAATTAATTTTTAATATTTCTTAAATTCATTTATATTATCAATTTAATTAAATTATATTACAAAAGTACAGCCAAATAATAAAATAATAAGAATAATAATAAATTAATCATTTAAATTATTACTATTATTATTACTATTATTATTATTTAAAATATTTATTAATAATATTATTAATATAAAATTATTATTTAAAAAATTTATATTTATTAATTTAAATTAAAAAAATATTTTAAAAATTTATTAATTAATAATTAATTAAATATAATAAAATATTTTAAATTAAAAAATTAAAAGAATAAATTTAAAGAAAAGAAGGAAAAGGAAAGAAAAAAAAAGAAAAAGGAAAAATAAAAGTTATAATATTAAACTATAATATATTAAAATAAAAAATGTTATTTATAATTAATATAATTAAATTATTAAAAAATATTATTTAATATTTATATATAAATTTAAAATATATATTGAACAGGAACTCTGATAGCTCCTGTAGGATATACCTTACACTTCAACTAACCCATAGTAACCAGAGGCTGTACAAGCTCGAGGATACAAAGTGACTATATTTTGATAGAAGTATCGAAATAATTAGATAAATGAACTACTATATGTAATTACTTTGCAATAATAGTACGTACAATGAGGTATAAGCCTAAAAAAATATATATTATTTATATAAAATTATATGGAAATAATTTTTAAAAAACTATTTATATATTATATTAATTAAGTAAAAAAATAATTATTAAGGCCTATATATATCCAAATAAATATATATAAATTTTATAAGGATTTATTAAGGGGTCCTCCAAAATAGTTCCTATTATATACTTTTGTTACATATTCTTATTACATATCCCACATATTCACACTACACTAGTTTAAAGCTCCCCAAAATTGATAAAATTAAATTTTTAATAAATTAATCTTAATAAAACAAATTAAAAAAATTATAAAGAAATGTAATCAAATTGATTAATTAATTAAAATCTAAAATAAATCTAAAAAAGGTTAAATTTAAAAAAAATAAATAAAATAAAAATCTTAATTTCCCAATTCTTTAATTTATTTTTATATAATTTTTATATTTTTTTTTTCTTTTTATTAATATTTTTACCATAATTTTATTATTAGATTATTTTATAATTTTATAATCTTCCTTTTATAGCTCTATTATTAATAATTTTTGATTAACATCTATTTAATTAGGTGAATTAATTTCTAATTTAATTATTTACTTATTATTTTTACTATTAATAATTTCCCAATATCCATATTTATCTTATATAAATAACTTTAATCTATCTCTTAATATACTTCCTTTAATTTCATTTCCACCTAATTCTTTTACCACATATCTATTTTAACCTAAAATTCAATTAATCAAATAAAATTTATATTAATTATATTGTAATTATTAATTTTTTAATATATCAATATATTTAATTATATTATAAATTAGGATTAAATTACTAATATTTAAAGATTATTTCCTAATTTTTATAAAATTTTATTTATTATTTCTTTCTACTATAACTTATTATTTATTTTAAATAATTTTAGAAATTTTATTTATATTAATTAATTAATGCTTAATCATATATATATATATATTTAAAAAACTTTTTAAAATTTTAATATTTTTCTAATTTAAAATTTTCCATAATGATATAACAGCTTTAATTAGGAACATTAACCATTTATTATAAATAATTTTATATATATTAAATCTTAATAATTTTATAAAAATCCTATTAACCCATACTATAATATTTAAAAATTAACTCTATTCTTTTCCTTTTCCATCAATTAATTTTATTAATCTATATTTAATTAATTTATACCTAACCTTTATTTGACCTTAAATTTACAAAAAATATACTAATCCAATTTCTTAATATATACCTAATTCTAAACAGGCTTTCATAACTTCACTTTTAAATTCTAATCCTCCATCTACTTTAATTACTAAAGATTAACCATATTAATAAATTATCTTTTCCTTTATAAACTTAACAATATTTTTAAAATCAACTAAATAAAATAATAAAACTTCTAAATAATTAAACAATTATTCTTAAACCTCAATAATCACCTTATAACCAAAATCATTTAATATATATTATACATCTAAAACCCAACATACTAAAACCTCTATAAAAATTAAATAACTTATAAAATCTACTAATCTTTTTTTATTTATTTATTAATACTCTTTACATAATCTAATTACCTCATTAATGTACTTATAAAGACCTTTCTAATAATATAAAATTAAAATTTACCAATATATTAAATCTCTCCCTTTATATCCATATTCTATATAGAATTCCTTAATAATTCTTCATCTTATTAATTTATAATTAATAATTCAACAATTAAAACATCTTTTATTAATTTTTTTCTATAAAATCCCATTAAATATAATATATTTTAATATTTCAATCTTAAATTTTAAATAATCTTTACATCTTTTAATTATATTATTATTTAAAAATCTTAAAAATAATTTAAATATTAATAAATATTATATTATTTTTTATAATTTTAGATTTTATTAATTAAATAATTATAAAATAATTAATTATATTTTATTTTAATTATTAAGAATTAATATTATTAATATAAAATATATTAAAATTATATTAAATTAAAAATCAATATAATTATTTAAATTATTTTCTTATTTTTTATTATTTTAATTAAATAATCCACTTAACTTTTATAATAAAGTATTTATAATAATATTATTTTTTCTTATAATATATTTTATTTTAAAATTAAATATTTTAATATATGTAATTTATTTTGTTAATATTGTGCTTGGTAAGTTTATGAAATTGTTGTTAAATTAAGTAATTAAGATTTTGATATTAGTTTTTAAAAAAAATTAAATTTTATAAAAGTAATTTTATAATTGTTTGAATGATTTTATAATAATTAGGTATTTTTATTTTATAATATTATATTTTAATTTAAGTTTTTTCCAAATTCTTAATTTATATTTATTTGGTTTAAAAATGAATTAATTATTTAATTAGCTAATTATTGTTTCTTATTTTTGTTTTAAAGCATTGGTTTTGAGAATTATTTGATATTTTAATTTATAGTCTATTATAATAAGATATGATGGTTTTATAAGAACATCTTTTAGTTTGATTATTGTTTTATTTTATGCCTTACCCTATATAAAAGATTTATTTTTATATAATAGCTTGGTTAGTGGTAAAGTTTTTATAGTGTAATTTTTAATTTATATATAAAAGTATATTGTAAGGTTTAAGAATAATTGAATTTTGTTGATATTGTTACATTTTTCCCATTTTAGAATCTTTAAAATCTTGGTTTTTCTAAATAATTAACCATTTAATCTGCAGATGTAATCAACGATTTTAGTGTTTATTTTATAGAATTCTAATTTTTTAGCATTTATTATAACCCCAACTAATTTGAAATTTAAGAAGATATTAGTTATATTTTTGATATATTTAAGTATAAATTGTTTAATTCTTAAATATATTTCTTAATTATTATATTTAATAGTTAGTCTTTTAATTTCAATATCATTAAAGAAGGGTTTGTATATATGTAATATTAGATTATATAAGATATGGCTTATGGTTTTAAAAAAATACATTATTAAATTTATTATTCCTTATGATATTATTATCATTTGTAATAATTTTAAGGGTATAGTAAAAGTGGTTATATTTCTATTATAAATTGATAGACCTAACTAATTATATCCTAAAAATAAGTTGATATAAGAGAATATAATATATATAACAAATTCTTCTACAAAGAAATCACATTCTTTGGGTAGAAAAACATTCCTAATTATTACAGCATTTAGTTTGGTAATTGAATTAATTAATTATAATCTACTATTCTTCTTTTTTACCATAAATTAGGGGTTGTAATATAAATTGTGATTTTTTTTGAAAATTCTATATTTGATTTGATTTTTTAATATATTAATAACCTGATTTTTTAGTGGAGTTGGTATAAAAATACCTTTTAATTACCATACTTTATATGGAATGGTTTTTATAATATAGTTAAATATTATTTTGTTTCTTATTTTTCCTATTTTATTGAAATCCTAGATTAATGCCATTTCTTGTTGTATGAATATTTTAATAAATACTTCTTTTTCCTAATTAATGAACTTTATGTCTTTCAACTTATCTTTCAAAATCTTTTATTGTTAAGGGATTAATCTTGTTCTTTTTGGCTATTTTACAAATTGTGGGACTATATTTTTATATAATTCGTCTAATTATAATAAATCAAATCCTTCAACATTCTTAAAGGCTTCTTTTAATACAGCTTCTTTCCAATTAAATATTCCTAAGGATGTTAAACTATCTAATAATACATTATCTACTAACTAAACTTTTTTTCCTTTTGGTTTATATATGATATTAATTTTGATTATGTTCTTTTTTGATGGGTATGGGGTATTGAAATCTATTTTTTTAGTTTTTTAGTATATATCTCTTATAATTCTATTTATTATACTAATAAATTACTTATTTATAAAAGTTACGATAATTTCTTCATCTTCCTCAAATTTAATAGGAACATAATTAGATTTATTTTTTTTAGGCTTGTTATTACCATTAATTAAATTTATATTATTAATAGTATTTAATTTTCCATTAATGAAACCCTTTCTATAATACTATTTCCAACCTAATTGTACTTTTAATAAATTAATAATAAAACTTTAATAATTATGTTCCTAAATACCATAGTTCTAATATATATATTGCCTTCTATGGCTAACCTAAACTAAAATATTATGAAGAAATTCATCCCTAAAATTAACTTACTTATATAATATTTATCTTTAATGATGTAGATTAACATATTTAAACAATACTTATTTAATTAAACTAATCTATAAATCACTTTTAACATTAAAATGTTTATTTTATTTTTAAAAAACATCAAAATCATATCTAACTTCTTAATTACAAAATTATATTCTTTTATATATAATTAAAAGATGATTAATAATTTAATATTTATATTAATTAATGTGGAGATTAAATTTTTGTTATTTTGAAATTTAATTTTAATTGTTAAACAAAATTATCCTTTAATATATAGCATTAGATTATCTATTGTTATTTATATTATAACAGATTTAAATTAATTAGATGGTATTTTAATTAATATAACATTATTTATTGTTGTAATAAACTTTTTCAAGATTATTTCTATCTTAGTGGATAATACTTCCTGGGTTTTTTCTGGGGTTATTTTGATATATTCATTTGGTGCATTGTTATAAGCATTTTTAATCAGTTTTTATTCAAATAAATCTCTAAATCCAAGTATATATTTAATTATTTTGTGCCAAATTATATTAAACTTTTTATTATAATTAATACTAATTTTTTGAATTTAAAATTTAATAATAGAGGGTATAAAGAAATTGGTAGTTGATATTATTAATATAATTTTTAAATTATTAGTAATATTATTCTTTTTTATTAATAATGGTTTTGTATTCTTAATTTTAATAATTTTACCATTAATATCTTTACATTATTTTATAGTATTGATAATTATATTTAATAAATTGATTTCTTTTATTATAAATGTTGGTAAAATTTTTTTAATATAAATCAAACTATTCTTATTAATTTTTAATTCCCATCCATAATTATTTATAAGTTTATCCTAATTAACTATTTCTAACTATCCTTTAAATATAACATTATTTACTACAATATTTCAAAAATTATTCATAAATAGAACAATTTCTTTAATATCATTAAATACTTAATCCTAATAATTACTTCCAATTATAATATTTTTTAAATAATAAAGAACTTTTTTAAGGATTTTATAATTATTTAGGTTTTTATTATAAATATAATGGTAAATATTTTAATTAATAAATATACCTTTTATTCTAACATCCACAATAACCATATAAAGAACCTTTAAAGTTTATGATTTATTTAATCCTTTATCCTTCTTTCCAATAACATATAAACAATTATTTACATCATAATATAAGAAATTATCTCTAATTATACATACATATGTAAAACAATTCCTATTATTATACATTAATAAATCTTCAACTTATATTCCACAAAAATAACAAATACTATATAAATAATTATTATAATTTAAATTATTTAATTAGTTAGTTTTATATATATTGGACTTATAATTGTAAAAATTAAATCTTTTATTTTATATAACATTAATATTAGCTTATTAAATCTATATATCTTTATATACTCCCTAATCATTTCTTTACCCTAAATACCCTAATATAAAATTAATCACTTCCTAATTTTAATACATTCCTTTAATTTTAAACATATTAAGTTTCATCTTCTCAAATTCCTACATAATTTAACCTATATTTTTATCAATCTCCTTTAAATTTAGGATTTAAACTCTTAACTATTTATACAAATTAAAAACAATATGCTTACCTTAATTATATTATCAATAAATAAATTTGTTATTATAAGCTCTAATAGATTTAGTTTTCATAATTTTATTTATTTAGAAGTGATTCTTTATATAAATTTCTTCTTTAATCTATTTATTAATTATATTATAAAATTATTCAAACATATAACTAATAATCTCCTTAATTAGGATCTGTTATTTAAGAAATATCTTCTCCATAATAGCTAGATTAATTCTTTTTATAATATAATATATATAATAATTAAAATTAACATTCATAATATCTACTTTAGCTTCTTTAAAAGTTCTATTATATTCCCTAATCAAATCAATGATACCAATAATATTTAATAAAGTAAATCTTTTTTTTAAATTTTTAAATCTTTTTTTAAAAAATTTGGAATTCTTGGAGTCACATAGGATAAAATTAATCTTCAATTATTTACAAATTTAATCCCAAATATTAATTCTATAAATAGCAATTTTAATTTATTTTTTAAGACTTTTATTAAATATTTAGTAAGGCAAGTTTGCAATTATGTTGGCATTAAATGCTTTATATTATTGAAAGATATAATAAATATCCTTAAATCATTATATTATATCTAATCCAATAAACCAATAATAAATATATTTAAAAAGCTCCAATAAAATTGGTTAATATGTAATAAAACTAAATTCAACATTTTGATCAATAATATTCAATCTTGGAGCAGGTGTAAAGGTGGCTTCTACTAAACCTTGAACAATAGGTGTAAATACTATAAACATATTTCCAATAATAATACTAAATAACTACTATTATTATACAATAATTAATATTAAGCTGATTGGTTGAATTAAAGATACTTCTTACATTATATTTAATAAACTAAATATACTTAATAAAACTAATTATAATAATAATAGAAATTCAAATTCAAGATTCTTAGGCTATTCTTATATAACTTCTTCCTAATCAGATTCATTATTAATAATTATATCTATTTTTTCTCAATAATTAATAAAACTGATTTTGTTAGTATTGGGGTTTTATTATATAATATCTATATAAAATATTAATAAAGATATTATAAATAATGTAGATGTATTTAGTTCAGATTGATCAGGTGAAGTATTAGGTGACTGCTTAGTTGACTAATGTTCTGAAGATATAAGGAAGATTACTGTATATTTAAGTGCTTATATCTGTTCTTCTTTCTTATTCAATTTTTAGGGGGAATTTAAAGGTTTATATCTTTCACAACCATTCTCCTTCGCCGCAGCTAACTTTTTCTTCATTTGAATAATAGCAATTTCGCCTCAGGCTTCAATAAATCTTAATATAATAACTAATATTAAAAAAACAATAACCTTTAATATACTCCATCTTTTCCATATAATTAACCTAATTAAATATTTTAATAATAATTCCAAAATTATATATCCTATAAATTCTTCCTTATAATTTTCTATAAATATTACTTTATTATCAAATTAATAATAACCTTTAAATACCTATATAATATTTACTATTCAATTTTTCTTAACATTAATATTTATTTATTTAATTAGCCTTGTCCTCATAAATATATGTTTTGAATAAGATTCAAACTCCATAACTATATCTTTTTATAATAATATCTATAAATTTTATAATATTTTTATAATATTTCATAATATCTCTATAATACCTTATCATAATTTTCCATAATATCTTAAATATTTATATATAAATTTTTTTATTTTAATTAATTTATTTTATATTTATATTTATTCCATTCCTAATATTTTAATACCTTAAATTACTATATATTATATTATTAATATACATATCTCTTAATTATACAATTTTAAAATATTTATCATATTTTAGATTTTCAATACTAATTATATAAAAATTCTAGGTGTATTAAGGTTGGTTTAAAATTTCAGGGTTAAATCAATATCCCTTACTTTTTATTTTTAATATCTATTTTTTTTAATTTGAGGTTATAATTATCTTAATTAAATAATATCAATTCTAATTAAAATAATATAAATAATATTGGCCATATTTTTCAAATCTTTATATATCTCAATCTTAATTAATATTGATTTTTATAATAATAATCCCAATAAATAATTGTTTTAAAATTAAGGAATTACAGTGTTTAAAAACTTTAGGTGATTGCCATTAAATAGGAGCTTTAATAGTTCCTATAGGATATGCCCTATACTTTAATTAACCTATAGTAACCAGAGGCTATATAAGTTTGAGGATGTAAAATAACTATATTTTGATGGAGGTATTAAAACAATCAAATAAATGAACTATTATATATGACTACTCTACAATAATAACGCATATAATAAAATATAAACCCAAAAAAATATATATTATTTATATGAAATTATATAGAAATAATCTTTAAAGAACTATCTATATACTATACTAATCAGGCAGAAAAACAATTATTGAAACTTATATATATCTAAATGAGTATATGTAAACCTTATAGGAATCTATCAGGGGGTCTTCCAAAATAGCTCCTATTACATACTCCTGCTGCGTACTCCTATTACATATCCCACATATTCATACTGCACCAATTCAATATATTATATAAAAATTATAATTATAATTAATAAATATTTATTAATTTAAATAATAATAATTATAAAATTAGAACATAAAAATATTATTAATTTTCTTTTTTTTTTACAACACTCTTTTTTTCCTTTATAATATAAATTATATTTTCTATAAATTTATATTCTACCTAATTAAATTATAATAATTTATATAATATACATTTAATATTAATATTATTATTATAAATTACCATTAATTTAATAATATTTCATAATATTAAATTATTATTAAATTATTATTAAATTTTATTAAATTAATAAATATAATTAATTTATTAACTTTAAATACTTATAATAAAGTAATTAAATTATTATAAATTCTTATAGATATTATTTATCCAATTAAATATGGTAAATTAATTAATTATAAGAACCTATTTCTTTGGTTAAATATAAACATTAAAGAGATTTAAAGCCTTACACCTATATTTAATTATTTTGTTAAGAATATTATAATATTATTAAAAATTGATATAAATTATTAATATAATAATTTATTATTAATATTAATATAAGCCCTATAATTATATATTAAGAAATAATAACTTAATAATTTTTATATTATAATTTTTTAGGAGTTAATTATATGTAATATGTTTAATTAAGGAATCTTCTATAAAAAAGAATTAATATAAATTTTAAATTATAATTTCAAAGGAAATTTTAACTTATTAACATTTAAAGCTATATAATAAGATATTTAAATATTATTTTTATTAATATATATAAATTTATTTAATTTAAAATATATATAAATAATAAAAATATATAATTAGAATTACTTTCTTTTTACAATTTATATTTTAAAGAAATATTATTTATAAATTTTTAATTTAATTTATTAAAAATTAAAGTAGTAAATTAATCATATCAGAAAGCAAATAATAATAGCATTTAAAAAATTGGGAAAGCCAATTTTTAGGGAGTTATACATAATTCTTATAATTATTCAAAAAAACAATTAATTTTATAGATTTTAATGTACTTACACATTACACATAATCAAATACAAATCAAAAGAATTAATTATTATAATTAAAAATGGTAATTATTATAAAAAATTTAATAATTATATAAAATCATTAATTAAATTAATAATAATTCAAATAATTAACAATCTTATACTAAAAGCAACATTGATGGTGACGACCATCAGGGCTTTTGAAACAATTGAGGGTGAATTATTGTTAAAATAGATATTGTAAAATAAAATAATAAAAATTAATAAAGCTATTTATTTAACTAAAAATAAATTGATTAAGGTGAGGATAAGTAATAAATATATATTAAAGCCAATTTAAAATGATATTTTAAAAGGCCTATAATTAAATAATTGTATAATATATAAACCATAATAAATCACTTATTTTAAAAAATAAGGTCCTAATTTATACATATAGCCTAAAAAAATATTAATAAATTTAGTAGTTAGATTGTAATCAAGTATACTGTTAAATTGACCAAGATGGGAAGTATTTGAACAAGTTTTTAAGCATATATAGTTAAATAAGGACCGATCAATTAAATAAGCATATAAATAAGATTAATAAACATTTAATAAAAATAAAAAACATTCAAAAATTAATAATAATTAAAAGATTTAAAGAATTTAGATTTTTTTCCTTTTTTTTTTTAATTTATATAATATTTAATTAATTTTATTATAATTTAATTATAATTAATTATAATATTTTTAATTCTTTTTATTAAAATTAATTTATTAAAGATTTAATATTATTAATTTTAAAGAACTTTGAATTAGGGTAATGTAATTAAATAATAGGAATTACCTTAAAAAATCTTATTAACCCCCCCTTTTAAGGTTTATATATATTCTTTTAAATATAAATAGGTTTTTAAAAGTTATTTTCTTACCTAATCAGCTCAAATCATAGATAATTCTTAAAAAATCATTTCCATAGAATTTTATATAAATAATATATATTTTTTAGATTTATAACCTCATCATATACATTATTATTATTGAGTAATTACTTATAATAATTTTTTTATTTGATTATTTTATTATATTCTTTAAAATATAGTCACCTTATATCCTTAAATTTATATAATCTTTAATTTACTATAAGTTAATTGAAGTATAAGGTATATCTTATAAAAGTTATTAAAATTTTTATTTAATAACAATTATTTTAAATTTTAAATATTATAATTACTTAATTTTAAAAAGATTAATATTTATTAAGATTAATAATTATAAAAATTAAAAACCATATTATTAATATTATTTATATTATTTTAATTAAAACCATTATTATTTAATTAATATAAATATAATTTTAAGAAAAAATTTAAAAGAATAAAGAATAAAAGAAATTGATTTAACCTTAAAACCTTAAAATAAATTAATATACTTAAATCCTCACATAATTAATATTAAAAAATTCT
The DNA here is from genome assembly GCA_025201765.1 of Daldinia sp. FL1419. Taxonomy (NCBI): domain Eukaryota; kingdom Fungi; phylum Ascomycota; class Sordariomycetes; order Xylariales; family Hypoxylaceae; genus Daldinia; species Daldinia sp. FL1419. The sequence continues at coordinate 12,810 of MU623730.1, forward strand.
TAATATAAAAAATAATTAAAAACTATTTAATTAAATAATATTTTATAATAATATAAATATTTAAAATATTAAAAATGAAATAAATATAAATTTATAAATATAATACTATAAATTATTTAATATAATATAAATAAAATTTATATAAAAATTTATATCAA
>MU623731.1:0-12735 GCA_025201765.1 Daldinia sp. FL1419
AATATTATATTATATTAATTCATAATTATTAAATTAAAAATAATTTAATTTCCTATTATTAAGATAAAATTCTTAAATAATTATAATATTTGATATCCTCTTATTTTTAAAAATTTAAAATATAATATAATCTTCTTTTATATTTTAATATATTATAATAATTATATAATTTTATATATAATTTATATAATATTTTTATAAAATCTATTACCTTTTTTAAAATAACATCCCCCACAAATTAACCAATTAAACTAATTAACCAATTAATTTTTAAAAACTTTTTAATTTAATTATAAATAATTTAATTATAATAATTTTAATTAATTAAAATTAATTAAAAATTTAATTAATTATTATTATTAAAAATTAGATTTATTATTTTATAAATTCTTACGTTATAATTAAAAATATTATAAATATTATAATGTTATTGATCTTGGTGTTGTTGTTTTGGGGGACCTTTTTTAATAGCCTTCTTAAGAGTTTTAGGATCTATACCGTCTTTTTTAACCTATATAACCTCTCCTTCAATTTAAAAAAAAATCTTTTATGTTATAAATATTTATTTTTAATCTATTAATATTTAGAAAGTATATGATTTGTTTTTTGTAAATTAATTATTTTTTTAATAGTATTATTTTATGTAATAATTTATATGTAGTTTTACTTAATTTGTTTATAATGGAAATTATATATATTAATGAGTTATAATAATAGTTAGTAATTTGGTTTTTAATGTAAATAGTTTGGTAAATAGCTTTATTAATATTTTAAAGTGTTTAGGATATTTAAAATAAATTTAGTAAATTTTTAAAATTTATATTTAATAATAATATATAAGTTATTTTAATAATATTTAATGTTAAAATTATTTTATTAGTGTTTAATAATATTAATTTAATAGTTTTAAATTTTGATTTAATATTGTTTTTGATAAATGAGGTTTGAAATGCCTAGTAAAATGTTGGGGAAAATTCCTTTTTATTAATATGTGTAATATTATGGTGTATTAAATTTTTAATTATTAAGCTGTACGAACATTTTAACAACGAAAAAACGGATATATTAAGAAGTTAAAATTTGTAAAATAAGTATGTAGGTATATATAGGGTTATAATATTATTATTTTAATAATAATTTTAGAATTTAATTAATATATGATTTTTGTGGTTATTAATAATTAAGAGGTATTTAATACCTATAATATATGCTTTTATATATGTTTATTAAAATGTATAATCTATTTTAAAATAATTTTATTTATTATTTAGTTATTATTAGAAGGTTTAATTATTCAATTGTTAAAGAAAGTGTTATAATAATATTATAAAATTAAATATAATTTATTTATAATTATTATAAATAGAGGTATTATTTAACTTTATAAATTAATTATTATAAATGTTATAATTTATTCTTAATTATTAAATTTTATTTATTAAGGCCTAAATTTTTTTTTAATATTTGTTATTATTATTTTAATAATAATAATATTTATTATAAAATCTATTTTATTAAAATTAAATCTATTTTTAATTATAATATTATATTTTGTAATAATATTTTTTATAAATTAAATTTATATATAAAAAACTTTAAATTACTTACATAAGATCTTGTAATAATTTATATAATAATGTTAATATATTTATAAAATTGGTTAACATTATATAAAATTTAAGGTTCAATTAATTTTAATATATATTTTATTATATTTAAAAAAATAATATATTAATTATTTCTTTAATATAAAACAATTAAAAAAGAAATACTTAAATATCTAACTTAATAATATATTAAATTATTAATTATTCCTTTATTTTAATTAATAAATAATAAATTTCCATTATATTTACATATTATTTTACATTATGGAACTTATTGTATAACATTGAAAACAAGATTCCATACACATTAGAAACCTTCCTAAAACTTAATCTTTCATAATTACAATAAATGCTTAACATTAGGTTTATTTTAAACTCTTTTATAAAATAAAATATTTTAAATTAATTAAATAATTAATATTTAAAAAATAAGGTAATATTTTAAGATATTTTAATTAATTAACTAATTTAATCAGTCGATTTGTGGGGTATATTAATCCTTATTAAAAGTTATTATTATAATAAGGTTATTCTAATAGAAAAATTCTAAATTAAAAGAATATTATTATTAAATTTTATTTTTAAATAAATCTTTGTATAAGGTTTATCTTTTATCTTTATTTTTAATTTGAGAATATTATTTATTATAGTGGTTGTTTTGGAAAAACCTGAAATATTTTCATTTTAAGAGCTTTATATTCTCTTTTTATTGAAAATATAGTTTTTTATCTTTTTAAAATTATTTATATAAAATTATTATATATGGTGTTATATATATTAAAAATATAGTTAATATTATTCTTCTCTTTAAATTATTTTAATTTATATATATGTTTCTTTTATTATATTTTTTTAATTACCTTTAAATATTTAAAATTTTATATTTTATATGTATTATTGTAGTTCTAATACTTCTTTAATATTCTATATATTAATTTATCTTTTTTGTAAATAAGATTTATATATTTACCGTATTTAAAGTATTTTTTATAACTTTTTATAATATATTTAAAGGAATAATATTTAAAATATTATATTATTTTTATATTTTTTATAAATTGATATAAATATTTTTTAAATTAATTGTTCTTAGGTTTTTAATTATTATCATAAAGACCTTATTTATTCCAATTATTTTTTAATTAAATATTTTTTTGATTTAATTTTGGTTCTTTTTATATTATTTAGTTTTAAATTAGAATAGTATTATAATGTTATTGTTATAGAATTAATGTACTATTATAATTTTATTTTTATTAATTATGTTATTAATGGTTTATATAATTTTTTTAAGGTTTTCTTTTAATATTTTTTATGATTTTTCTATTATTTTAATTATAATTTTATATTAGAAATAGGTTGTTATTATAATAATAAAAATTTATGGTTTAAAAATTCTTTTAATAATTATAATTTAAAATTATTTTTGTAATTTTTTAATATTATTTATTAATTTTAATTCTTTATTTATTATTAATTTTAATTAATTCCTTTATTTTATTTAATTTAAGAATATTGTTTTATTATTGTTTTTATTTTGTAATTAATATGATATTAATATATATTTTTTATATATTTATTATCTTTTCAATTTCTATTTTTACTTTTTTTATTAAATTATTAATTTTAAATTCAAACATTTTTATTAATTTATTAATTAACATTATAATAATATTTATTTCATTATATTTAATTTTTATATTTATTTTATTTTTCTTTTTTTTATAATAATAATGTTTAAGGCAGGCTTATTTAGGCTGCGGACTTATCCATCCATCATCCGTACATCACCCCTTTTATCTCTTCCCAATAGTACTACCATTATGCATATGATATAATACCTTTCTAATATTTATTACAATATTAGATTTCTAATGAATCAAATTATATGGCTTTTTATGAAGGTTTTGTAAAAAGATAATCAAAAACTGAGAAGTCCTCTATCTAATTTATGAATTTTTATTATTTAAAATAATATAATTTTATTAATAATATAAAAGATTAATTTATTTTTCATATATATTATATTAATATATGTATTAAATATAAAATTAATATTATTTTTTATAATAAATTTAAATTATTCTAATATAACGTGCCGCACAAGTCAACCGATCAAACAAGTCAACCGATCAGCCGAAATATAACCGAAAATCAAAGAAATTTAAAAATCATAACTTTACGAATTCTTAATCTTATTTTTTCAAATTTTGATATATTTTATATTATATAAGTCTGATATCATAAAAAAATTGAAAAAATTCTCCCGGGGGTATAAAAGAAGTTAGTTAAAATATCGATTGTTTTAGACACACTTTTCCGTTTTTTATTTTTAATAAATTGAAAAAAATCGCACAAAATTTAGAAAAATTACTATAATTATTACTTTTAAAAGAGGTATTCAAATCTTCAAACCGAATTTTGATACGATTTTTATTGAGTAGAACGCACGTTTACGCACAGACGTATTTTGTATGTATTTTCGCTGATCGGTTGACTTGTTTGATCGGTTGACTTGTGGGGTACGTTATTATCATATATTTAATATTAATAATAATATTTATTAATTTATTTAATCAATATTTAATTTAATTTATTATATTTAACTTTCATACAAAAGTAACAAAACTGATTTATAATTGGATAATTAAAATATTTATATATCTATTGTAACTCTTCTTTAATTAAATAATAATAGATTATGATTTATCTTTTATTATTAAATAGAAATTATAGGTATTTTCATTTTTAAATAGTAGAATAATATTTATTCTTATGAATAAATATACTTTTAATATTATTTAAAAAGATTCTTAAATAATTTATCCAGGATAAAGTCTGGTGTATTATTTTGAAACTCTTTTAATAAATTAATATGTGAAATTGATAAAGAATTGATAAGAAATTAATAATAATTAATAAAAGCTAATAAAAGTTAATAAATTAATTAATAAATTAAAAAAGGGTAAAAAGGATTATTAAAAATTTAAAATTTAAAGAAACATTTATGATTGGGTGTATTTTTATTGGCGTTAATTAGATAGGAAATAATTTATTTATATTAAATTTAAATTTTAATAATTTTTATAAGATATGCCTTAATTTTATACTTTTATTGTATGAAATTCTATAATTTTAAAAATTAATAATTTTATATTTGAGAATTTAAATTGATTAGATAGGAACAGGATTTTTGGAGGTTTATATATATTAAATAGGAATTTTAATTAAATAGAAACTTTAATAATCCTTGTAGGATATACCTTAATTTTATATTTTTATTGTATAAATCCTTATGGAAAGATTAATTATTTTATGTGTGAGAATTTAAATTAATTAAATAAGTAAATAATTTTTAAGGGTTTATATATTAAATATAAAGTTTAATTAAATAGAAGTTTTAATTTAATGAAAATTTTAATTGAATAAGAATTTTTGTAGGATATATTTTGTATTTTTATTATATAAATTTTCATTAAAAATTAATAATTTTATATTTAAAAATTTGAATTAATCAAATAATGAGAGACACTGCAAGTTTGATTAACTATTTAACTATTGTTTAGCCATTCTGATATACTGTAGCGCTCTTTTGATGATTCGCATTAAAGGAGCATCTCTAACATATTCTAGAATGCTTTAGAACATATATCAATCTTCTTACAAATAAGAAAATAATTTTTGAAGATTTATTTATATTAAATAAAATTATTCTTACGTTTTTATTTAAATCATTTTTTTTATAGATTTAATTAATATCAAAATCACCCCTATTAATCTTCATTAATTTTTTAAAACTTTTCTAAAAGAATTTTTATAAAAAGTAATTTATTATATTCAAATTAGAAATACAAATATAAAAAATTAAAGAATACTCGATTTATCTAATAATAACAAGCTGGGATAATAGAAACAAAACAAAATCTATCAATCCCTTTACCTTATAATCCTTCTAACATTTTATATTAACCTATTTTACTGATTTTCCATTTAAAAGATTATTTAAAGTTTTTTAAATTTTATAACTACGTAAAAAAATTAATTTTATCTAATTTCCCTTTTTTTAAAAAAAATAATTATATTCTTTCTTCCCTTAATTATTATTATTATTTTTGAAACTACTACTAAAATTAATAATAAATTTAAATAATAAAAGAATAAATAAGTAAAATAATAAAGATTATTCAACCTATTTATATTTAATAAATTTTTAAAATCAATCATTATTAATTTATCATAATTAAGTTCAAAAAAAATAATTAATTTAATTAAAATATATTATTTTACCTTTTTAAATAAATTAAATTAAATTTATATCATGACTATCTTATACGAATTCATCATAAATAAATTTTTATTTTAAACTTAAAAATAACTGTTAATATAAATAAAAAAGAATAATTAAAGATAATATTATTTAAATAAGAAATTAAATTAAAAAAAGTCCAATTTACACTTCTTCAAATTCTTCATTAAATTTCACTTTTAAATAAAATCTTACTAATCCAATTCATTACCTATATTAAATATCCTTTTTAATATAACATATACACAAACCTTTATAATATAATATTATTAAAAACACCCAAAATATCCAATTATAAAAATAATACTATAACACCAATACACTATATAACATATATAACCTCTATTACCATTTTAATGATTATTTTTGTAAATCTAATTAATCTATTTCTCATTTAATTTTTCAAAAATAATTAATATTATTCCACCATTTTTACAATATAATCTACCATTATTTTTTTAATTATTTTATTTATAATCTTTAAAAAGGATATTAACCTATAAATACCTAAAAAATTCTTTTTTTTTTAAATTTTTTAAATTTCAATAATACTATTATTATAATTTTACAAAACATTTTCAAATAATATTTAAATATAAAACTTTACATTATAATTATAATAAATATTTTAAATAATTATTTTTTATATACCTTAAAAAACCCTATTAATAATAAATTTTTATTAATAATTTTCCACAATTTAATTATTTTTAAAATTATTTTTATCTTTTTTAATTTTACTTTTTTAAATATATTAAATTCATTATCTTAAAATTTTTCTGGTTATATAATAAGGTTAGGAATATTAAATAAATTAATTATAAAATTTAAGAAAAATCTTTTCCTTAATATTATATTTTTTTTCCTTTTTATTTATAATTTATAATTCTTTATTAAATTAATAATATAATATTCAAAATTTTTTTTCTTTAATAGGTTATTAATTATACAATTTAATTTATTTTTTTATCTTTTATAGGATTTTATTATTTTTAAAAGTTTTTATTAAGGTTAATTTCCAATTATTTTTTTTAATTTTATTTATAATTTTTTTTAATATTACTTATACCTTACCAAAAATTTCCTAATATCTTTATATTCTTTAATTTATCCATTATTTATATATTCTTTTTATTTTTTTATAAAATATTTTAATTTTATTATTCTATTATAACACTAATTACGTTATAAGTTAGGTACAACGCAAAATTACTACTAAAATAACCTTTTTTAATTTTTTAATAAAGTATTTCATATATTTATTAATTTTTTTAAAATTACTTATTTTTTCTAATATATTTATATTTTATACTTCTACTTTTACAAATTCTTTATTTAAATACTTCCATACCCAACCTTCTAACTTAAGTTAATTTTAAATTAAATTCAGATACAATATAATAATATTAAGGTATTAAATAATATAATTAAATCTTTATTAATTAAAAAACTTTAATTTTAAATATTTAAATCTTTTATTTATTTAAATTAAATTTAATAATAAATTTTTATAACCTTATATTTACTTAATTATTGTTTTTATTTTTGTAATAAATTTATGATTTTATTAAATTATTAATTTAAGGATTTCAGAAATATATTAGGATATTTTTTTTTTTTTTTATAAAGGATAATATATATTGAACCGGTGCAGTGTGAATACGTGGTTAACACAATAGGGATATGTAATAGGAGTACGTAGTAGGAGTATGTAATAGGAGTTATTTTGGAGGATCCCCTAATAAACCTTTATAAAATTCATATACATTTATTTAGATATATATAAGCCTCAATAATTATTTTCCTGCTTAATTAATATAAATTATAGATAGTTCTTTAGAGATTGTTTCTATATAATTTTATATAAATAATATATATTTTGCACCTCCCTCCAGAGCTGATTCCCCTGTAAACCCTAGTTTGCAGTTAATAAACATTGGTGGAACAGATATGGAGTGGGGTTGTACTGCAGAATAATCACAGCATTAGTAATATTAAAATAAATAATTTTTTTAAGATTGTTGGAATATATAAAAGTTGTAGATTTGATGAATAAAGGATTAAATATAATAAAAATAATTATTAAATATTATTAATAATTTTTTAATAAATTTTTCAAAGGTTTAAAAATTTTAAAAAAATTATAATAAAACCTTAATAATTAATTCTTAAAATTGTATTAAAAAGGTATAGCCATGCTTTTTATGCAATTCCCCATTTTTAGTGAGTAAGTTGTTTTTATAATATATAATTACATTGGGATTATAATCCTAATATAATATAATATTAAAATATTGTATTAAATTTAAAATATTATAATAATCTTTAATAAAAGGATTAAAATATTTAAAGAAGATTAATAATAGGATAAAATTAGAAAAATAATGGAATATTTATAAATATATAAACTTTTTTTTATTTAATATAATATATATATAAAAATGAAATAGGTTTTTTGAAATGGTATTAGACTGTGAATGTGATAGGTATAATAATATTATATTATAATATTGCAAAATGTAAATAAAATATATAAAAAAGATTAAGATTAATTAAGAAAGGCTACAAATTAGTAATATTATTTTAAGTTATTTTAGAAAGTAAATATAATATTGTAATATTAAAAGAAAATTATAAAAATAAAAATATATAATGGTTTTTCATAAAAATATAAAATTATTTATATATATTTATACCTTATATAAATTATATATATCTTAATCCTCCTTTGAAACAACTTTTTTACAATATAATAACATTTTTATTAATTATTAAAGAAAATAATAAAATTATTTTAAATCTTATTATTATTTTATATCTGAACCATTATTATATTATTTTACATAATTTGAATATTATAATATATAAAATATTTTTTTATATTAAAATTTAATTATTTTTATTAAAAGGTAAATTTTAATAAAAATATAAGGTAAAGTCAAAATTATAGTAATATAATTTATTTGGATAGGCAGTAGGTAGGTTTTCTCCGGAACACAATTCCTACCTGGAACAAATACCAAAAGATGAACCGGATACCTATAATATATTTTAGGTAAATTGGAGTAGTAATAAATAAATAAATAAATATATATTTTTTTAGCTTATAACTTTATTATACGCGCTATTATTGCAAAGTAGTCACATATAATAAATCATTTATTTAATTGTTTCGATATTTCTGTTAGGATATAGTCACCTTATATCTTCGAACTTATATAGCCTTTAGTTGTTATAGATTAGTTGAAGTATAGGGTATATCTTGCAGAAGCTATTAGAGTTTTTATTTAGTAGTGATTATATAGAATTTTCGAACATTGCAGCTCTTTAATTTTAAAATAATTATTTTATTAGGATTATTATTATAAAAATTAATATTAATTAAAATTAAAATATATAAAGATTTGAAAAATATAGCTAATATTACTTATATTACTTTAATTAAAACTAATATTATTTGATTAGAATAATTATAATTTTAGGTTAAAAAAAAATAAATATTAAAAAAATGAAGAGTAAGGGATATTGATTTAACCCTAAAATTTTAAATTAATTTAAATATATTTAAAATTTTTATATAATTAATATTGAAAATTTAAAATATAATAAATACTTTAAAATTATATGATTAGGAAATATGTATATTAGTAATATAATATATAGTAATTTAAAATATTAAGATATTAGAAATAAAATAAATATAAATATAAAATAAATTAATTAAAATAAAAAGTTTATAGATGGATATTCGAAACACTACAAAAGATTATGATAAAATATTATAGAAATATTATAAAATATTATAAAAATATTATAAAATTTATAAATATTATTATAGAAAGATATAATTATAGAGTTTGAGTTGTATTTGGAATATGTATCTATAAGGATAAGGTTGATTAGATAAGTAAATATTAATATTAAAAGAAATTAAATAATAAATATTACGTAAATATTTAAAGATTATCGCTAATCCAATAATAAAGTAATGTTTATAGAAAATTATAAAGAAGAATTTATAGGATATATAATTTTAAAATTATTATTAAAATATTTAATTAGGTTAATTATATGGAAAGGATAGAATATATTAAAGATTATTATCTTTTCAATACTAATTATTATATTAAGATTCATTGAAATCTAAGATAAAATTATTATTATTCAAGTGGAGAAAAAACTAGTTGCAATGAAAGAAAATAATTATAAAAAATATAAATTCTTAAATCTCCTTTAAAAATTAAATAAAAAAAAAGTAAATATAAATATTTAAATATATAATAATTTTTTTATATTTTTAAAATATTAATTAACTAAATAATTATCCAATATTTCACTTGATTAGTTTAAATTAAATATATTTACATTACCTAAAACACCTCTATCAACACCTTATATAAATATTATATAGTAAAATTTTAATATTGATAAAACCAATTTTACTAATTACTGAAAAAAAATAGATATAATTACTAATAATAAATTTAATTAGGAAGAAATTGTATAAGAATAGCCCAAAAATCCTGAACCTGAATTTCCATTATTATTATAATTAATTTTATCAAATATATTTAATTTATTAAATATAATGTAAAAAGTATTTCTAATTTAGTTAATTAGTTCAACACCAATTATCGTACAACAATAATAATCACTTAATATTACTATTAGAAATATATCCGCAATATTTACATTTATTATTTAAGGTTCAATAAAAACCACCCCTACGCCTACTCCAAGACCAAATATTGCTAATCAAAATATTAGATTTAGCTTTATCGCATATTAATCAGTTTTACTAGAACCTTCTAAATATACTCATTGTTAATTTACTAGATTGGATGTGATATAATGGTTTAAAGATATCCACTATATTTTTTAATAATATAAAACATTCAATACCAATATAATTATAAACTTATTTTATTGGATACTTAATAAGAACTTTAAGAAATAAGTTAAAATTATTATCCATAAAATTAATACTTAAAACTAAATTTATAAATAATTAAAGATCAATTTTGCCTTATATAATTCCAAGAATTTCAAACCTTTTAAAAAAAAATTCAAAGATTTAGGAAAAAGATTTACTTTATTAGATATTATTAGTATTATTAATTTGATTAAGGAATATAATAGAGTTTTCAAAGAAGTTGAAATAGGTATTATAAATATTAACCTTAATTACTATATATATTACATTATAAAAAGAATTAATCCAACTATTATAGAAAAAATATCCTTTAAATAATAGATTTTAATTAAAGAAATTATTAATTATATGTTTGAATAATTTTGTAATATAATTAATAAATGGGTTGAAAAAGAAATTTATATAAAAAACTACTTCTAAATAAATAAAATTACAAAAATTGAATTTATTGGAGTTTATGATGATGAACTTATTTATTAATGATATAATTAGAGTAAATGCATTATTTTTAACCTATATAAATAGTTAAGAATTCAAATTTTAAATTTAAAGGAAATTAATAAAAATATGGATTAAATTATATAGGAATTTAAAAAATAAAATTTGATATATTTAAAATTAAAAGAATATATTAAGATTAAGGAGCAATTAATTCCATATTAAGATAGTTAAGGCAGGAAAATAATTAAAGAATATATAATGATATGTAAATTTAATAAGTTAATATTAATATTATATAAGGTAAAGGATTTAATTTTTATAACCATAGGCCTAACATATATAAAACTAATCAATTAAATAATTTAAATTGTAATAATTACCTATATAATATTTATTATTTTTATGGAATATAAATTAAAGATTTATTAATGTATAATAATAAAATTTGTTCTATATACGCATATATAATTAAAAATAACTTCTTATATTATAATATAAATGATTATTTATATGTTATTAAAAATAAAAATAGAAGATTAAATAAATTATAAGCTTTAAAAGTTCCTTATATAATTATTATAAATATCAGAATAAAAGATATACTTAATAATTAAAATGTTTATTATTATATTTATAATAAAAATTTAGGTGATTGTAAAATCTTTAAAAAAATTCTTTATTATTTGAAAAATATTATAATTGGAAATAATTATTAAAATTAAATATTTAATAATATTAAAAGAATTGTTCCATTTATAAATAATCCTTAAAATATTACAATAAATAATGTTATATTTGGAGGATAATTAAAAATGGTTAATTAAAATAAATTTATAAATAATTATAAATAAAAATGAAAAATTAATGAAAATAATTTGATTTATATTAAAGGAATTCTATTAATATTTATAATAAAAGAAATTAATCTATTAAACACAATTATTAATATTATAAAATAATATAAAGATATTAATAATAAAATTATTGAAATTAAAAATATAGAATTATTATTAATAAAAAAGAATAATATTATTAATAATTTAAAGGTTATATTAATAATATTAATTATTAACTTTTTTTTATTTTTTATTATTAAATTTTAAATTTAAAAAATTAATATTAATTATAATAAAAAATTTAATATAATTTAATATAAAATAATTGAATATATGTTCAGATTTAAAGATTTATTTAAATAAAAATTAATTAGAAATGTTTGTAATAGTGTATTAAATGAATATATTAAGGTAATTTTAGAAAAAGCCTAAAAAATATTATCTATTAAAATTAAAATAATCTTGAAAAAACCTATTACAATAATAAATAATATTATATTAATTAAGATATTATTTAATTAATTTAAATTTATTATAATATAAATAATAATAAATAATCTAATATTATATATTAGAAAATAATTTTATTTAATAATTAAAATTAAATTTTAA
>MU623732.1:0-12610 GCA_025201765.1 Daldinia sp. FL1419
TATTTAAAATATTTATTATAATTATAATATAAAATTTTATATTTAAATATTATTTAAAAATATTTTATAAAATTATAATAATAATATTATTAAAACTTAAAAAATCTAAAAAAAAAAAGCTTTCCAGGTATTTATAAATTAATATCCTTTTTAAGGATTATAAATAAAATAATTAAAAAAATTATAATAAATTATATTGTTAAAATAATAGAATAATATTAATTATTTTTAGAAAATTAAATAAATAATAAATTAATTAAATTTATAAAAATAATTATTAAAATAATAATAAAGGTTATATATGCTGTATGGTACGTTAATATTATAATATGATTCCTATAATTAAATATTTTAGGCATTTTTAACAATATTATATCATAGAGGCTTGTATATATATTATATTAAAAAGGATATTTAATATAAATAATGAATTAGGTTAATAATTTTATAGAAAAATAAGAAATATAATTAGTTTTTAATGATAAAAAAGGTAAAACCTATTTTTTTATTATAAATATTTTATAAAGTTTTTTATTATTATTTATTTTATTTATTATTTATATAATTACTTTATATAAAGAATTAAATTAAAAAGATATCTTAATTATTAATTTTATAGATGATATAAATATGTTAATAGTAGGATATTCTATGGCTAAAAATTGTACTAAGTTAGAATAAGTATATAAAATATATTTGGATTGGATATAAAAATATAATATAATTTTTATAATATAAAAAAATAAATTTATATATTTTATAAAGATTTATTAAAGATTAATTATAAAAATAAAATTAAATAATATAATTATTAAATTTAAGGAAAGTATTAAATTCCTTAAAATATAATTAAATAAGAAAGTTAAATAGAATAAATATTTAAAAATAATTAAAATAAAGATGGAAAAGTCATGATACATCTTTTTTTAAATTAATAATATTAATATAGGGTTATAATATGGCTTATATAAAAAATATTTATATAAAAATAATATAAAATGTAATAATATATGAAATAATAGTATGATATATTTTAAACTAAAATTATAAAATAAAAGATATTATTAAAAAATTAAATATCATTTAATTAATTTATTTATCCAGGATGAAGTCCGGTGTATTATACTGAAACTCTTCCAATAAATTATTATGGGAAATTAATAAGAAATTGATAAATAATTAATAAATAATTAATAATAATTAATAAAAGTTGATAAAAGCTGATAAAAGTTGATAAAGTGGTTGATAAGTTAATAAGGGGTAAAAAAAATATATTAAAAATTTAAAGTTTAAGAAAATATTTATAATTGGGTGCATTTTTTTCATTAGTAAGAATTTAAGTTGATTAAATAGGAAATAATTTATTTATATTGAATTTAAACTTTAATAACTCTTGTAAGATATGCCTTAACCCTATACTTTTATTGTACAAAATTCTTTGGTTTTAAAAATTGATGGTTTTATTCTTGAGAACGTGAGTTGATCAAATAGGAAAATAATTTTTAAAAATTTATTTATATTAAATAAGAAGTTTATTTATATTAAATAGAAATTTTAATTAAATAAGAGCTTTTATAAGATATATTCTACAATTTTATTGTATAAATTTCTATTAAAAACTGATAATTTTATATTTAAAAATTTAAATTAATTAAATTAAAATTAATATTTAAAGGTTTATACATTAAATATGAGCTTTAATTAAATAGGAATTTAAATTGAACAAAAGTTCTTGCAATTTTATTGTATAAATCTCTATAGAAAAATTAATAATTTTATATTTGGGAATTTAAATTAATCAAATAAAAAATCAACATTTAAGGGCTTATATATTAAATATAAATTTTAATTAAATAAGAACTTTTGTAGGACATGCCTTAACCCTACACTTTTATTGTACGAAATTCTATGGTTTTAAAAATTAACAATTCTATCCTTAAGAACTTGAACTAATCAAATAAGAAAATAACTTTTAAAGGCTTATATATTAAACATAAGTTTTAATTAAATAAGAATTTAAATTAAATAAGAACTCCTACAGTTTTATCGTACAAATCTCTATAGAAAATTAACGATTCTATATTTGAAAACTTAAACTAATCAAATAAAAATAATATTTAAAAACCTATATATTAAATATAAACTCTAATTAAACAAAAATTCTAATTAAATAAAAGCTCTAATTAAATAGAAATTTCTGCAATTTTATAATACAAATTTTTATAAAAAATTAATAATTTTATATTTAAAAATTTAAATTGATCAAACAGAAAACAACTTCTGGAGGTTTATTTATATTGAATAGGAGCTCTAATAGCTCCTGCAGGATATGCCCTGCAATTTTATTATACAAATCTCTATCAAAAAACTAATGATTCTATACTTAAGAACTTAAATTAATCAAATAAGAAAACAACTTTTAGAAATTTATTTATATTAAATATAAACTTTAATTGAACAAAAACTCCTATAAAACATACCCTGCAGTTTTATTATACAAATCTCTATCAAAAACTAACAATTCTATTTTTAAAAACTTAAACTAATCAAATAAGAAAATAATTTCCAAAGGCCTATTTATGTTAAATATAAATTTTAATTAAATAAGAACTTTAATAATTCTTGCAGGATATGCCTTAACTTTATACTTTTATTGTACAAAACTCTATAAAAAACTAATAATTCTATGTATAAGAACTTAAACTAATCAGACAAGAAAACAACTCTTAAAAACTTATTTACATATTAAAAAGCCTATAAAAGGGTTAAATTAACAAATTTCGTCCTGGCCTTATCACCCCAACTCATTACTATAAAAAAAATAATAATTTTATATTTAAGAATATAAATTAATCAAATAAGAAAATAATTATTAAAGGTTTATTTATATTTTAAAAAGTTTATAAAAACTTTAGAAGGGTTGGCTCTAACTATGGAAACTAATAAGATCTTATAGCTTCAATTACGTAATTACACTACAGCCCTCTGTAATCCCCCCCCCTTAAAAAAAACAAAAAAAAAACAAAAAAAAACCTTATGTAATTAAGGTGACTCAATTATAAAAATAATTTAAAAAGAAATTTAATTAAAAACATAAGAATAATTTTAAAAAATTAGTAATATATAAAAAATAATGGAAATATTATAATTAAAAATAAAATTAAGTTATTCTTTAAGATATTTTTATTTAAATATAATAATAATGATGGTTGAATTTTGTATGAATAATGGAGGTTTTAATTTTAAAATTTAAGAAGTAAGATAGAAAATTTAAAAATAAATAAAATTTTAAAAATTTAAAAAATAGTAGGATTTTTCTGTTATTATTTAAGCATTAAATATATATATTATTAAAATTAAAATTAATTAAAATATTAAATAAAAAAAACATTAATATTTTAAAAAAGTCCTTTTAAATTATTAAATAAAAAAATAAAAATAATATAAAAAAAATATTATTATATTAATAATTTAATTACTATCATTTAATATAAAAATTAATAATTAATATTTCAATTTATAAAAACTTAAAATATTGGTATTAATGCAGATATGGTGAAAGGGAAATAACACGGCATATAATTTTTAAATATCCTAAATACATTCTGATATAAGCTTGTTTCAAATGGAATTTAACCCTAAAAGTTTTTTTAATTAATGTAGATTATAAAAGAGTATTGTCCAATTTTGATAAAATTTTGTTAATAATCTATTAGTTCTTTAAATAAGTTTAATTATTTATATATAAAATAATATTATATTTTGTTTAGTGTAAATATTTTTAAAAATTTTAAGTTAAATAGGAAAAACTTATAATTAAATAAAAGGATATAAATAATAATATATTAATAGGATCCTTTAGGAAAATTACGTTTATCTAGGATTAATTTGCGCTTATTCTAAATTATATTTATTGAAATTGCCTTTTTCCGCGTTTGCCTTCTTATTTTTTTTCTCGTTTTTTTTAATTATATATATTAGGGAATTTTAAGTAAAGGCGAACACATTTTTGAAAAAAGGGTTGTACTTATTAGGGTTTAAGTTTAAGTATATTGGGAAATTATTGAAGATTTATAACAAATTATTATTAAAAAATAACAGAACATTTAATATTAATTAAACTTTTTAAATAAAAAATTATTATAATAATAATATATAAAGATAATATAGATTATTAAAAATAAAGTAATATATATATATTTTTTTTTAATATTAATTTTTTTATAAATTTTATATTACAATTAATAAATATTAATAAAATAAATATAAAGTAAAATCATATTGCGAAATAATTACAGTATTAATGATATTGAAATAAATAATCTTCCTGAAATTATTAAAATATATAAGAATTATAGACCTAATAAATAAAGGATTAAATATAATAAAAATAATTATTAAATATTATTAATAATTTTTTTATAAATTTTTTAAAAATTTAAAAGTTTTAAAAGAATTGCAACAAAATCTTAATAATTGACTTCCAAAACTGCGCCAGAAAGGCGTAGCCATGTTCTTTGTATAATTCCCTATTTTTAATAAATAAATCATCTTTATAACATATAATTACACTGAAATTATAGTTTTAATATAATATAATATTAAAATAATGTATTAAATTTAAAACATTATAATAATTTTTAATAAAAAGATTAAAATATTTAAAAAAGGTTAATAATAAAATAATATTAAAGAAATAATAAAATATTTATAAATATATAAATTTTTTTTTATTTAATATAATATATATATAAAAATAAAATAGGTTTTTTAAAATAATATTAAATTATAAATGTAATGGGTATAATAATATTATATTATAATATTGTAAAGTGTAAGTAAAATATATAAAAAAAATTAAAATTAATTAAAAAAGGCTACAAATTAACAATATTATTTTAAATTATTTTAAAAAACAAATATAATATTATAATATTAAAAAAAGGATTGTAAAAATAAAAATGGATAATAATTTTTTATAGAAATATAAAATTATTTACATATATTTATATTTTATATAAATTATATACATTTTAACTTTTTCTTAGAATAATTTTTTTATAATGTAATAACATTTTTATTAATTAATAAAAAGAAATAATAAAATTATTTTTAAATTTCATTATTACCCTACATTTAAATTACCATTATTCCATTTTATATAATTAATATTATAATATATAAAAGGTTTTTTTATATTAAAATTTAATTATTTTTATTGGAAGGTAAATTTTAATAGGAATATAAGATGAAACTAAAGTTATAATAATGTAGTTTGTTTAAATAGGCAGTAGGTAGGTTTTTTCCGGAATATGGTTTTTATTTGGAATAAATATTAAAAGATGGATTAGATACCTATAATATATTTTAGGTAAATTGGGGTAATAATAAATAAATAAATAAATAAAATATTGGAATTATTATAGATATATATTAAAAAAATTAAAATTAAAAATCTTTTTATTTAATAAAAGAATTTTTAAAATAAATATTCTTAAATATAAATATAATAAAAAAAAATAATATAATATATAATTCTTAAATATCTTAAATATATTTTAATATAAACTTATTTTAAATAAAATTTAATTTTAAAAATTTTCTTAATTAATATAAATTATAAAAGAATATTATTCAACCTTAATAAAATCCTATTAATAACTTATTAATTTCTTAAATAAATTTAATTACCTATATATAAAATAATATTATAATTTATTTAATATAAACATTTTCAAAAATTTTATATTAAATAAAAAAAATTTATAATTAAATAAAAAAATATAAATAATAATATATTAATAAAATCCTTTAAAAAAACCATATTTACCTAAAATTATTCTACACCTATTCCAAATTATATTCATTAAAATTATTCCCTTTTATATTTGCTTTTTTATCCTCTTTTTTATTTTTTTTTTTAATTATATATACCAAAAAGTTTTAAATAAAATAAATATATTTTTAAAAGGAAGGTTGTATTTATTAAAATTTAAATTTAAATATATTAAAAAATTATTAAAAATTTATAATAGATTATTATTAAGAAATAATAAAGTATTTGATATTAATTGAACCTTTTAAATAAAAAATTATTATAACAATAATATATAAGAATAATATGGATTATTAAAGATAAAATAATATATATATATACCTTTTTTCAAAATTAATTCCCTTATAAATCTTATATTATAATTAATAATTATTAATAAAATAAATATAAAATGGAATTATATTACAGGATAATTATGGCATTAATAATATTAAAACAAATAATCCTCCTAGGATTGTTAAAATGTATAAGAATTGTGGACCTAATGAGTAAGGGATTAAATATAATAAAAATAATTGTTAAATATTATTAATGATTTTTTAATAAACTTCTTAAGGACTTAAAAACTTTGGAAAAATTATTGTAAAATTTTAATAATTAATTTTTAAAATTATATTAAAAAGGTATAATTATATTTTTTATATAATTTTTTATTTTTAATAAGTAAATTATTTTTATAATATATAATTATATTAAGATTATAATTTTAGTATAATATAATATTAACATATTATATTAAATCTAAAATATTATAATAATTTTTAATAAAAGGATTAAAATATTTAAAAAGGATTAATAATAGAATAAAATTAAAAAGATAATAAAATACCTATAAATATATAAGTTTTTTTTTATTTAATATAATATATATATAAAAATAAAATAAATTTTTAAAAATAATATTGAATTATAAATATAACAAATATAATAATATTATAATATAATATTATAAAATATAAATAAGGTATATAAAAAAGATTAAAATTAATTAAGAAAGGTTACAAATTAATAATACTATTTTAAACTATTTTAAAAAATAAATATAATATTATAATATTAAAAAAAAAGTTGTAAAAGTAAAAATAAATGATGGCTTTTTATAAAAATATAAGGTTATTTATATATATTTATACTTTATATAAATTGTATATACCCCAACCTTCCTCTAAAATAATTTTTTTACAATATAATAATGTTTTTATTATTTATTAAAAAAAATAATAAAATTATTTTAAATTTTATTATTACTTTACATTTAAATTACCACTATATTATTTTATAAAACTTAAATATTATAATATATAAAATGGTTTTTCTATATTAAAATTTAATTATTTTTATTAAGAAATAAATTTTAATAAAAATATAAAATAAAGTTAAAATTATAGCAACATAATTTATTCGGATAAATGGTAAGTAGGTTTTCTTTGGAACACAGTTCCTACCCGGAACAAATACTAAAGGATGGACCGGATACCTGTAATATATTTTAGGTAAATTGGGGTAATAATAAATAAATAAATAAATAAATTTATCTTTTTATATTATAAAAATCATATTATATCTCTTTACCTAATATAAATATATTCTATACATCCATTCTAACCTAATATAATTTTTAACTATAAAATATCCTACTATCAACATATTTATATTATTTATAAAGTTAACAATTAAGATACCTTCCTAATCCAATTCTTTATATAAAATAATTATATAAATAATAAATAAAATAAATAATAATAAAGAATTTTATAAGATATTTATAATAAAAAAGTAAACTTTGGTTTATTTACTATCAAAAATTAATTATACCTTTTATTTTTCTATAAAATTATTATTCTAATTTATTACCCATATTAAATATCCTTTTTAATATAATATATATATAAATCTTTATAAAATAATATTATTAAAAATACCTAAAGTATTTAATTATAAAAATAATATTATAACATTAATATATTAAATAACATATATAATTTTTATTATTATTTTAATAGTTATTTTTATAAATTTAATTAATATTATTCCACCATTATTATAATATAATTTATTATTATTTTTTTAATTATTTTTTTTATAATTCTTAAATGGGATATTAATTTATAAATGTTTAAAAGGTTCTTTTCTTTTTTAGATTTTCTAGGTTTTAGTAGTATTATTATTATAATATTATAGAATATCTTTGGGTAATACTTAAGTATGAAGTTTTGTGTTGTAATTATGATAAGTACTTTGAATAGTAGTTTTCTGTACATCTTAAAAAACCCTATCGGTAGTAACTATTCCAAAAACTACTTCTACCTCTTCTGATTCTACTCCTTTAAACATTTTAAATTTATTTTCCCAAAATCTTTCCAATTATATAGTAAAATTAAAAATATTAAATAAATTAATTACAAGATTTAAAAAAAATTTCTTCCCTAATATTATATTTTTTTTCTTCTTTATTTATAACCTACAATTTTTTATTAAATTAATAATGTAATATTAAAAAGTTTTCTTGTTTAATAAATTATTAATTACATAATTTAATTCATTTTTTTATCTTTTATAAAATTTTATTATCTTTTAAATTTTTTATTAAAACTAATTTTTAACTCTTTTTTTTAATTTTATTTATAAATTTTTTTAATATTATTTAAACTTTATTGAAAAATTTTTAATATCTTTATATTTTTTAATTTATTTATTATTTATATATTCTTTTTATTTTTATATAAAATATTTTAATTTTATTATTTTATTATAATATTAATTATGTTATAAATTGGGTATAATATAAGATTATAATTAAAATGATTTTTTTTAATTTTTTAATAAAGTATTTTATATATTCATCAAATTCTTTAAGGTTACTTATTCTTTTTAATATATTTATATTTTATATTTCCATTTTTATAAACATTTTATTTAAGTGTTTCTACACCTAATCTTCTAGTTTAGGCTGGTTTTAGATTAGGTTTGGGTTTAGTATAATAATATTAAAATATTAAATAATATAATGAAATTTTTTTTAATTAAAAAATTTTAATTTTGAAGATATTAGGGGAGATTTTTCGGTTTTTTGATTGTCTTTTTACAAAACCTTCGTAAAAAGCCATATAATTTGATTCATTAAAAATCTAATATTATAATAAATATTGGAAAAGTATTATATTATGTGCGTAATAGCGGTACTGCTGGGAAGAAATAAAAGGGGTAATATATGGATGGTGGATGGTTAAGTCCGTAGCTTAAATGAACCTGCTTTAGAAATTATTATTATAAAGAAAAAAAAAATAAAAAAAAATTTAAATTTAATAAAATAAATATAATTATAATATTAATTAATAAATTAATAAAAATGGTTAAATTTGAAATTAATGATTTAATAAAAGAAATAAAAGTAAAAATTGAAAAGATAGTGAATGTATGAAAGATGTGTGTTAATATTGTAATATTTGCGGAATGAAAGTGATAATGAAGCAATGTTCCTGGCCTGGGTATACTGGGAAGTTGCTAAGGATCTGCAGCGGATTATTATTGGGGAATGGTAAAGTATTTAATATTAATTAAATTTTTTAAATAAAAGATTATTATAATAATAATATATAAAAATAATATAAATTATTGGGGATAAAGTAATATATATATATATATATTTTTAAAATTAATTCCTTTATAAATCTTATATTATAATTAATCATTATTAATAAAATAGATATAGAATAAAGTTATATTATAGAATAATTATAATATTAGTAATATTAAAATAAATAATTTTTTTAAAATTGTTAAAATATATGAAAATTATGGATTTAGTGAATAAGGGATTGAATATAATATAAATAATTATTAAATATTATTAATAATTTTTTAATAAGTTTTTTAAAGATTTAAAAATTTTAAAAAAGTTATAATAAAATTTTAATAATTAATTTTTGGAATTATATTAAAAAGATATAATTATATTTTTTATATAATTCTTTATTTTTAATAAATAAATTATTTTTATAATATATAATTATATTAGGATTGTAATTTTAATATAATATAATATTGAAATATTATATTAAATTTAAGATATTATAATAATTTTTTATGAAGGGTTTAAAATATTTAAGGAGGATTAATAATGGAATAAAATTGGAAAAATAATAGAATATTTATAAATATGTAAGTTTTTTTTTATTTAATGTAATATATATATGAAAGTAAAATAGGTTTTTTAAAATAATATTGGATTATAAATATAATAAATATAATAATATTATATTATAATATTATAAAATATAAATAAAGTATATAAGGAGGATTAAGGTTAGTTAAGAAAGGTTATAGGTTAATAATATTATTTTAACTTATTTTGGAAAATAAATATAATATTGTGGTATTAAAAAAAGAATTGTAAAAGTAAAAATGGATAATGATTTTTATAGAAATGTAAAGTTATTTATATATATTTATATTTTATATAGATTATATATATTTTAGTTTTTTCTTAGAATAATTTTTTTATAATGTAGTAATATTTTTGTTATTTATAAAAAAAAATAATAAAATTATTTTAGATTTTATTGTTATTTTATATTTAGGTTATTATTATATTATTTTATAAAATTTAGATATTATAATGTATAAAAAGTTTTTTTATGTCAAAGTTTAATTATTTTTATTAAAAAATAAATTTTAATAGAAATATAAGGTGAAATTAAAATTATAATAATGTAATTTAATTGGATAAATAGTAAGTAGGTTTTTTTTGGAATATGGTTCTTATTTAGAATAAATATTAAAAGATGGATTGGATACTTATAATATATTCTAGGTAAATTGGGGTAATAATAAATAAATAATTTTAATTTTAAATATTTTAATTTTTTATTTAACTATATCAGATTTAATATTAAATCTTTATAATTTTATATTTATTTAATTATTATTTTTATTTTTATAATAAATTTGAAATTTTATTAGATTATTAATTTAAAAATCTTAAATACATATTAGGATATTTTTTCCTTTTTATTTTATAAAAAATAATGTATATTAAAGTTTTTTATTACCACATTTATGTCATAAAGGTCTTTTAATATTAATTTTAATAATAGTAAATGTTTAAAATTAAAATCTAATTTTATATATATTAATTAAATAATAAAAATATTAAATCCTATTTAAGTTAACTCTATAACCCAATTATGGCCCATTTTTTTTCTATTTCTTTAAATTAATTCTTATATATATACAAATTATAATTTAACCTATACCATACCACATTAGTTTGTAATTATTGGATTAGGGGTAATCCAATCTCCCATTATTAAAATGAAATTCTTAAATGGTTATAATATCTAATATCCCTTGATTTTTAAAGGCTTAAAACATAATTTAATAACCTTTTCTTACATTCTAATATATTATAATAATTATATAATCTTGTGTGCGATTCATACAATACTCCTGGGGGGTCTACTGCGTTCTTTAGGGTAGTCATAATTAATATGTCTTATAAAAAAATTAATATTAAGATTTATATATAATTTAGAAGGATTTTAAATCCTTTTATATTTAATATATATTTTTATAAAAATAAAAATATCTATTAAAATATATTAATTTGTTAGAAAAAGGAATTAATAATAAAAGTTTTGTTAAAAAATAATTTTAGTATTTATAAATTAATATTTATATATTTATATATTTATATATTTATTATAAAAAATAAAAAGATATTAATAATTTATTTATTCTTATTCTTCCTCTTTTACTATACTTGTTTTGGAAAAGTTCAGAATAAAGATCATTTCCAATTCATTATTATTAAAATTATTTATAAAATTATATTAAATAAGAAGTTTAATTCTTTATTTATCTTCACTAATCTTTTACTTTTTAAAATAGGATATTAATAATTAAAATTCTTATTTAATAATAAGGTTAGAAAATGATAAATTAATATTAAAACCTTTTATAAAACCTTTATTATCATTATTTATTAAATTATTTTTAAAATAATTTTATTTAATTTTAAATAAAATAAATAACTTATAATTAATATTAATCTAACTTACAAATTTATATTTTTAATAATTAAAAGTATTTTATAATTTAATTATTAATTTTAAAAGGGGAATAATATTATTTAATAAAGAAAATATAATTATAACCTTATCTTTTTTAAATTTATAATATTAAAAAAATTATAAATTAATAATAATAAATTAAAATTTATATAAAAAATTAAATAATCTTAATTATTATTATTTATACCTTACAAGATTTATTTAATTAATATTATTATTTAAGAAAATATAGTTAAAAAAGATTTATATAATTTAGGAATTATATTATATAAATATAAATTAAAGGTTTTAAAAATAATAAAATCTTAAATGAAATAATATTTACATTATAAATCCCCTTTTTAAATATAAAACTTTCATAATCGAAATAAATAGGATCATCTACCAAAATCTTAAATAATGTATGAGATTTTATTTATACATAAACCCAATATTTCTTATTAAATTTTAATAAAAGATTTATATAAAATAAAATTATATTTTCAAAATTATAAATATATTAAAAAGATATTTTAAAAATATAAATAAAAATAATATATTAATAATATAAAAGTTAATTTTAATATTAAGGATTTAAAATTTATTAATTAATATTAATTAAATCGTTAAAATAATTATTAATTTTAAAAATATAATAAAAAAATAAATAATAAATATTTTATATTAAATTACAAAATTATATTATTTTTTATAATAATAACTT
>MU623733.1:0-12580 GCA_025201765.1 Daldinia sp. FL1419
AAAGTTTTTTATTATTATTTATCTTATTTATTATTTATATAATTACTTTATATAAAGAATTAAATTAAAAAGATATCTTAATTATTAATTTTATAAATAATGTAAATATATTAATAATAAAATATTTTATAACCAAAAATTATATTAAATTAAAATAAATATATAGAATATATTTGGATTGGGTATAGAAATATAATATAACCTTTATAATATAAAAGAATAAATTTATATATTTTATAAAAACTTATTAAATACCAATTATAAAAATTAAATTAAATAATAAAATTATTAAATTTAAAAAAATGTTATCCCCTAACAAGTTTCTCAAGGGCCTGAAAACCCTGGAGGAGCCGCAGCAAAGCCTCAGCAATTGACTCCCGGAACTGTGCCGGAAAGGCATAGCCATACTTTTTGTGTAGTTCTTTATCTTTAATGAGTAAATTGTTTTTATAATATGTAATTATATTAGGATTATAATTTTAATATAATATAATATTAAAATAATATATTAAATTTAAAATATTATAATAATTTTTAATAAAAGGATTAAAATATTTAAAAAAAGTTAATAATAAGATAATATTAGAAAAATAATAAAGTATTTATAAATATATAAGTTTTTTTTTATTTGATATAATATATATATAAAAATAAAATAGATTTTTTAAGGTGGTATTGGATTGTAAATGTAATAGGTATAATAATATTATATTATAATATTATAAAGTATAAGTAAGGTATATAAAGAGGATTGAAGTTAGTTGGGAAAGGTTATAAATTAGTAGCATTATTTTAAACTATTTTGGAAAACAAATATAATATTATAATATTAAAAAAAAAATTATAAAAATAAGAATATATAATGGTGTTTTATAAAAATATAAAATTATTTATATATATTTATATTTTATATAAATTATATATACCTTAATCTTTTTTTAAAATAACCTTTTTATAATATAATAATATTTTTATTATTTATTAAAAAAAATAATAAAATTATCTTAAATTTTATTATTATTTTATATTTAAACTATTACCATATTATTTTATATAATTGATATTATAATATATAAAATGTTTTTCTATATTAAAATTTAATTATTTTTATTAAAAGGTAAGTTTTAATAAAAATATAAGGTAAAATTAAAGTTATAATAATATAGTTTGTTTAAATAGGCAGTAGGTAGGTTTTCTTTGGAACGTAGTTCCTACCTGGAATAAATACTAAAAGATGGACCAAATACCTATAATATATTCTAGGTAAATTGGGGTAGTAATAAATAAATAAATAAATAAATAAAAAAAATGTTAGGTTCTTTAAAATATAATTAGATAAGAAATTTAAATAAAATAAACACCTAAAAATAATTAAAATAAAAATGGAAAAATAGTGGTATATTTTTTTTAAATTAATAATATTAATATAGGATTATAAAATAGTTTAAATAAAAGAAATTTATATGAAAATAATATAAAATGTAATAATATATGGAATAATAATATAACATATTTTAAATTAAAATTATAAAATAAAAGATATTATTAAGAAATTAGGTATTATTTAATTAATTTATTTATAAAAAATTAATAATATATATAAAATAATAAAAATATTATAATTAAAAATAAAATTAAATTATTTCCTAATATATTTTTATTTAAATATAATAATAATAATAATTAAATTTTATATAAATAATAAAAATTTTAACTTTAAAATTTAAAAAATAAAATAAAAAATTTAAAAATAAATAAAATTTTAAAGGCCTAAAAAATAACAGGATCTTCCTACTATCATTTAAATATTAAATATATATATTATAAAAATTAAAATTAATTAAAATATTAAATAAAAAAGATATTAATATCCTAAAAAAAATCTTTTTAAATTATTAAATGGAAAAATGAAAATATTATAAAAAGGATATTATTATATTAATAACTTAATTATTACTTTTTAATATAAAAATTAATAATTAATATTTTAATTTATAAAAATATAAAATATTAATATTATTATAAATATATATTAAGAAAATAAAATTAAAAATATTTTTATTTAATAAAAAAATCTTTAAAATAAATATTTTTAAATATAAATATAAGAAAAAGAAAATAATATAATATATAATTTTTAAATATTTCAAATATATTTTAATATAGATCCATTTTAAATGGAATTTAACCTTAAAAACTTTTTTAATTAGTATAGATTATAAAAGAATATTATTCAATCTTAATAGAATTTTATTAATAATTTATTAATTTTTTAAATAAATTTAATTATTTATATATAAAATAATATTATAATTTATATAATATAAACATTTTTAAAAATTTTATATTAAATAAGAAGAATTTATAATTAAATAAAAAAATATAAATAATAATATATTAATAAAATCTTTTAAAAGAACTATATTTACTTAAAATTACTCTATATTTATTCCAAATTATATTTATTAAAATTATTCTCCTCTATATCCATTTTCTCATTTTTTTCTTTATTTTTTTTAATTATATATATTAAAGAATTTTGAATAAGGGTAAATATATTCTTAAAAGGAGGATTGTACTTATTAAAACTTGAATTTAAATATATTAAGAAATTATTAAGAATTTATAATAAATTATTATTAGGGAATAGTAAAATATTTAATATTAATTAAATTTTTTAAATAAAAGATTATTATAATAATAATATATAAAAATAATATGGATTATTAAAAATAAAATAATATATATATATTTTTTTTAAAAATTAATTCCTTTATAAATCTTATATTATAATTAATAATTATTAATAAAATAGATATAAAATAAGATTATATTACAAAATAATTATAATATTAATAATATTAAAATAAATAATTTTTCTGGGATTGTTGGAACATATAAAAATTATGGACCTGGTAAATAAAGGACTAAATATAATAAAAATAGTTATTAAATATTATTAATAATTTTTTAATAAGTTTTTCAAAGATTTAAAAACCTTAGAAAAATTATAATAAAATTTTAATAATTAATTCTTAAAATTATATTGGAAAGGTATAATTATATTTTTTATTTAATTTTTTATTTTTAATAAATAAATTATTTTCATAATATATAATTGTATTGAGATTATAATTTTAATATAATATTATATTATAATATTATAAAGTATAAGTAAGGTATATAAAGAGGATTAAGGTTAGTCAGGAAAGGTTATAGGTTAGTAACATTATTTTAAATTATTTTAAAAAATAAATATAATATTATAATATTAAAAAGAAGGTTATAAAAATAAGAATAAATAATGATTTTTTATAAAGATATAAAATTATTTATATATATTTATATTTTATATAAACTATATATATCCTAGCCTTCTTTTAAAATAACTTTTTTATAATATAATAATATTTTTATTATTTATAAAAAAAAATAATAAAACCATTTTAGATTTTGTTGTTGTTCTATACCCAAACTACCACCATATCATTTTATGAAATTTGGGTATTATAATGTATAAAATATTTTTCCATATTAAAATTTAATTATTTTTATTAAAGGATAAATTTCAATAAAAATATAAAATAAAATTAAAATTATAATAATATAATTTATTTAAATAGGTAGTAGGTAGGTTTTCTCTGGAATACAAATCCTACCCGGAACAAATACTAAAAGATGGATTGGATACCTATAATATATTCTAGGTAAATCAGGGTAGTAATAAATAAATAAATAAATAATATTAAAAAATAATAATCCAGATTTGGTATAGAAATTAAATAATAATAAATAATAATTTGATTTATACTTAAAAATATTTGAACTATCTAAAAATGAATATAAATTATAATTATCTTTTAAAAATATATAATAAGATATTATAATATTATTTAAAAGATACTTTCTTTTATACATTATTAAATATATTTAAATTTTAAAGATATAATATTTATTTTCATTATTATAATTAATTAATTCCCATTTTTTCTTATGTACCATTTTTTAATAATATTTTAATTATTTTAATTATTTTCTAATTATTTATTATTATTTTCTAATTATTTATTATTATTATTTAATTATTCATAATTATTATTAATATTTTTTGAAATATCTTTTATTAATATATATATATCTTTGGTAGGAATATAATTAATTAATATTTATATTATTTTTTTTATAATCTTCTTTAATAGTTTCTAATTATTGTTAAATGATTTTCCATTAAGTATAATTTTGTTTAAGCATTTTTGATATTTATTAATTATTTTTGGTAAAATTATATATTATATTTAAATATTATTTATTATATAATATTTTTAATAAATTTATTTTCATTATTTTTTTAGATAATATTTAATTATTTTTAAATAATTATATATATTTTTTAATAATTATTGGTGAATTTTATATTTTATTTATTCTTTTATAATTATTTTTTAATATTGATGATAACTAATAAATATATATTTTAATTATAATCTATTGATTATTTAATATATTTATATATATTGAAATAATTTTAAATAATATCTATATATTATCCAATTATATTGAAGATATTTTAAAATAGTTTATTATAATGTTTAATCTTTAAAAATTAATAATAATAAATTTGATTATAAAAGTTTAATATAATAATTATTTAATAGAGTTAGAGTAATAATAAATAATAATAATAATATATAAATAATTTATAAATAATATAATTTAATTATTATTAAAGGGTAATAATTAATATTATTATTATTTATTACTACCCCAATTTACCTAGAATATATTACAGGTATCTGGTCTATCTTTTAGTATTTGTTCCAGGTAAGAACTATATTCCAAAGAAAACTTACCTACTACTTATCTAATTAAATTATATTATTATAATTTTAATTTTATCTTATATTTTTTTTAAAATTTCCTTTTTATTAAAAATAATTAAATTTTAATATAAAAAAACATTTTATATATTATAATATTTAAATTTTTATAAAATAATAAAATAATAATTTAAATATAAAATAATAATAAAATTTAAAATAATTTTATTATTTTTTTATTAAATAATAAAAACATTATTATATTATAAAGAAGTTATTTTAAAAGAAAATTAAGATATATATAATTTATATAAGGTATAAATATATAAAAATAATTTTATATTTTTATAAAAAATTATTATATATTCTTATTTTTACAACCTTCTTTTTAATATCATAATATTATATTTATTTTCTAAAATAATTCAAAATAATACTACTAATTTATAACCTTTCCTAATTAATTTCAATCTTTTTTATATATTTCATTTATATTTTAAAATATTATAATATAATATTACTATATTTATTACATTTATAATCTAATATCATTTCAAAAGACCTACTTTATTTTCATATATATATTATATTAAGCAAAAAAAAAATTTACATTTCTATAAATATTCTATTATTTTTCCAATTTTATTCCATTATTAACCTTCCTTAAATATTTTAATCCCTTTATTAAAAATTATTATAATATCTTAAATTTAATATAATATTTTAATATTATATTATATTAAAATTATAATTTTAATATAATTATATATTATATAAATAATTTGCTTATTAAAGATAAAGAATTATATGAAGAATATGGCTATGTTATTCCAGCGCAGTTCTGGGAATTAATTGCTGAGGCTTTGCTGCAGCTTTTCCAGGGTTTTCAGGCCTGTAATAATTAATATAAACATATATAAAAATAAGATATATTATTTTTAAAAATTTTTATAATAATTTGTTTAAAAGTAATTATAAGATAAAAGCTTTCTTTTGCTTGACACAATGAACATATGAAAGTGAAGTGGGTTTTTTGAGGCAGTACCGGACCATGAACGTAACAGGTATAGTAATATTATATTACAATATTATAGAATATAAGTAAAATATATAAAAAAGATTGAAATTAGTTAGGAAGGGTTACAGGTTAGTAGCACTATTTTAAACCATATTAGAAAATAAATATAATATTGTAATATTAAAAAGAAAATTATAAAGATAAGAATAAATAATAATTTTTTATAAAAATATAAAATTATTTATATATATTTATATTTTATATAGATTATATATATCCTAACCCTTCTTTAAAATAATTTCTTTATAATACAATAATATTTTTATTATTTAATAAAAAAAATAATAAAGTTATTTTAAATTTTATTATTACTTTATACTTAGATTATTATTATATTATTTCATAAAATTTAAATATTATAATATATAAAATATTTTTTTATATTAAAATTTAGTTATTTTTATTAAAAAATAAATTTTAATAAAAATATAAGATAAAATTAAAATTATAATAATATAATTTAATTAAATAGGTGGTGGGTAGGTTTTTTCTGGAATGTGGTTCCTACTTGGAACAAATATTAAAAGATGGACTGGATACCTGTAATATATTCTAGGTAAATTGGGGTAGTAATAAATAAATAAATAAATAAATTATAAGATAATAAATATTCTTCCTAAATAAATTCTTGATAGAGGTATTTAATTAAAAGGTATTAGTTAAATTTTAATATTTATTAGGAATTAATAACCCAATTTAATTTTAAATGAATAATAAATAAATTATTAAATATAATTTAAAATTCTTTTATTATAAATAAGGGAATTATAAAGATTTAATTATTCCAATTATATATAAATAATATTTTCTAATCAAATATTTAATTTAAGTAAAAATATTAACATAAGTTTGTAATTATAAAATTATTCTTATGTTTTTAATTAAATTTCTTTTTTTAATTATTTTTATAACTAAGTCACCCCAATTACATAAGGTTTTTTTTTTTTTTTTTCAAGGGGCAGGGTTACAGAGGGCTGTAATATAATTACATAATTAAAACTGTAAGACCTTATTAGCCTCTATAGAACCAACCTTTCTATACTAAGGTTTCTACAAATTTTTTAATATGTAAATAAGCTTTTAAGAATTATTTTCTTATTTGATCAATTTAAGTTTTTAAGTATAGAATTATTAATTTTTCTATAATAACGAGTTGGGGTGATAGGGCCAAAACAAAATCTGCTAATCTAACCTTTTTATAGGCTTTTTAATACATAAATAAGCCCTTAAAAGTTGTTTTCCTATTTGATTAACTTAAGTTTTTAAATATAGAATTGTTAGTTTTTTTATAGAGCTTCGTATAATAAAATTACAAGGCATGTTTTGCAGGAGTTCTTATTTAATTAAAGCTTCTATTTAATGTATAAGCCTTTAAATATTAATTTTTATATGATCAAATTAAATTTTTAAATATCAAATTATTAATTTTTCTATTGAGATTTATACAATGAAGTACAAAAGATATCTTGTAAGAGCTATTAGAATTCCTATTTAATATAAATAAATTTTTAAAAATTATTTTCCTATTTAATCAACTTAAATTCTTAAGTATAAAATTATTAATTTTTTTATAAAAATTTATACAATAAAAAATTATTAAAGCTTATATTTAATATAAATAAGCCCTTAAAAATTATTTTCTTGTTTGATTAGCTTAAAAACACTAAATTATTAATTTTTTATAGAGCTTTATACAATAAAAATGTAGGGTTAGGGTATATTTTACAAGAGTTTTTATTTAATTAAAACTTATGTTTAACATAAATAAACCTTTAAAAATCATTTTCCTATTTGATCAGCTTAAGTTTTCATGTATAGAATCATTAATTTTCAATAAAAATTTGTACAATAAAATACAGAACATATTTTACAAAAAACTATTAAAACTTATATTCAATATGAATAAGCCCTTAGGAGTTGTTTTCTTATCTGATCAGCTTAAGTTAGGATACACCTAACCATCAATATTCCATAGAGCTTTGTACAATAAAACTGCAGGGCATGTCCTATAAGAGCTCTTGTTCAATTAGAACTCCTGTTCAATTTAAGTTCTTATTCAATTTGAGCTCATATTTAATATATAAGCCCTTAAGTGTTGATTTTAATTTGATTAGCTTAAGTTCTCAAGCACAAAATTATCAGTTTTCCATAAAACTTCGTACAATAAAACTGCAGGGCATATCCTGCAGGAGCTATTAGAGCTCCTATTTAATTAGAGCTCTTATTTAATATAAATAAACATTCAAAAGTTATTTTCCTATTTAATTAGCTTAATTTTTCAAAAATAGAATTGTTAATTTTTCTATAGAGATTTGTATAATAGAAATGTAGGGTTAGGGCATATCCTATAAGAGCTATTAAAGTTCTTTAGAAGTTATTTTCCTATCTAATCAATTTAAATTCTTAAGGATAGAATTATTAATTTTTAAAATCAAAGAATTTTGTACAATAAAAATATAGGGTTAGGGCATATTTTATAAGAACTATTAAAGTTTAAATTCAATATAAATAAGTTATTTCCTATCTAATCAGCTTAAATTCTTACTAATAAAAAAGATATATCCAATCATAAATATTTTCTTAAATTTTAAATTTTTAATATGTTTTTTTACCCCTTATTAGTTCTTATTAACTCTTATTAGCTCTTATCAATTCTTATTAACTCTTATCAATTATTATCAATTATTTATTAATTATTTATTAATTTTTTATTAATTTCTTATTAATTTCACATAATAATTTATTAGAAAGTTTCAATATAATATATTGGACTTCATCCTGGATTAATTAAGAAATAAATAAATATAAGTTGGTAATTATATTAATTAAGAAATAAATGAATATAATTATTATATATAATAATTATATAATTGAAATTAAATGGAATTCAAATAAGCTCAGGCATAAGGAATGGTTTTATTATGGATTTTAATAGAAATTATTAGATATATAGAATTAGGGATATTATTTTTAGATATTTAAAACAGGATTAAAGATAATTATAATTAATTTATAAATAAAGATCTTATTTTTATGAATAATTTATTAATTATTATTTTACCATTAAATAAATAATTTAAGTTCTATTATTTATTAAATTCTTTTCATTTTGTATTAATTGAATCTAATTTTAGAGGATAAACGGATGAATATGGATGGTTGGTGAAGTGAAGATCCCGATAAAGAACGATCAAAGATGGGTAAATTATTTATAACCTTATGGAAAAATTAGTTATAAATTAAAAAAAGTTAATAATAATTAAATAATAATTAAACATAATAAATTAAAATTTAATTTAAAAATATTAACATAATCAAAAATTAATTGTTAATATTAAGATTATTATATTAAAATAATAAAAACTAATAATAATTAAATAACAATTAAATATGATAAATTAAAACTTAAATAAGGAACATCAATACAACCAAAAACTAACTACTAATGTTAAAATTGCTACATTAAAGTAATAACAAATCCAAAAAACCTGAAAAATAACTAAATAAAACTTATATAAGTAAATTAAAGAAATATTAATATTCTAAAATGTTACAAATATACTAACAGATATTTCATTTACAAATATTAGATTATATATTATAATTAATTTATCCAAAAATGCAAAAATATTAATTTATATAATATATATAAAAGATTATAATTATAAAAATTAAATTATTATTATTATTATTATTATTATTATTAGAATTTTAAAATAAAGTAATAAGGCTTTTTATGGAATTGTTGTAAGGGAGAGAATCTTTCCACGTTATTTTCAGGCTTACTAATCCAACAATATGTGTAAAACTTTTGGCCCGGACCTTTATATTATATTAAAAAGAATTGTAAAAATAAAAATATATAATGGTTATTTATAGAAATGTAGAATTATTCATATATATTTATATCTTATATAAATTATATTTATTTTAACCCTCCTTTAGAATAATTTCTTTACAATATATTAATATTTTTAATATTAATTAAAAAAATAATAAAATTATTTTGGACCTTATTATTACCCCATACCTAAACTACTATTATATTATTTTATAGAATGTGGGAATGTTAGTTATGTGACCATGGTGGTACAGATATACTTTAATCTTGTATTTAATTCCACATATTTTAATTTCTAACCAAAATATGTTCTTTTTTAGAGCAATTATTTTTAATTTAATATATCTAAATACTTTCATTTTTATTATTATATATAATGGTACCTTATCCATCCAACATAGAATTTAAATATTATAATATATTAGAAGGTTTTTTTTATAAAAATATAAAAAACAATTAAAATTATAATAATGTAATTTATTTAAATTTTTGAAATACCTGGAATATGTGCTGGCACGAGCCCAGCTCAGATGAAAATTAGTTCCAAAGGCTTTCTTCATTAATGTAGATTATAAAAGAATATTATCTAGCCTTAATGAAGTTTTACTAATAGCCTAATAGTTTCTGCAACAAATTGAATTATTTATATATAAAATTATAATATAATTAATTTATTATAAATATTTTTAAAAAATATATATTAAATAAAATAAATAATTAAAAATTAAATAAAAAGATATAAATAATAATATATTAATATAAACCTCTTATAGGACTATTGTTAAATGGGATTGTCCTGTAGCCACTCCGAGCCACCATCCCCCTCCACATCCCCTTCCTTAATACTGGAGGTCACCCCAAGGGCTGACACAATCCTTAAGTTTTCAAATAAGGTCTTTTATAAATAATTAATATATTATTATTTTATTATTTTATAATAAATATAAGATTTTATTAAATTAAATTAAAATAATATATTAAAAGCTTATAGAAACCTTAAAAGCAGTTATTCTATGGAATTAATAGACTTTTACAGGATAGCTTCAGTTACGTAATCACTCTACCCCAATTCAACATATATTATTATTTATTATTCTTATTCTTATATAATCAAATTTAAAAAAAATTTCATAAAAATTTTTCTTTTTTTATAATATTTAATAATAAATTAATATTCTTGTATTTTTAATCAAATATTATTTTTTCATTTTCTAAATATTTATTATATTATAAATAATTATTTTGATTTATTTTTTATTTAATTAATTTAATCTTCTTTATAAAATATTTATTTTATATTGAATTAATATATAACCTTCCAGGATGGTAAACCATAGCGGCCTCCACTGGCTCCAGTATGCCATGAAGTAATTGTTAGGGTATTTTATATAAGAAATCCCCTGATATATATTTATTGATCTCAAAAGTTCAATAATACTTTTCCTTATACGAGCCATAATACCATAATCATATAAGCCATTATGTATTTTCTCTATAAAAATGGTATATAAGTTATATACGGGATTCTGAATGGGCCGGATAGGGCAGTGGAGGCCGCTATGGTTTACCATCCTAGAAGATTATAATGTAATTATATAATAAGAGCTACCTTAAAAGACCCTATTAACCAACCCCTCTAAGGTTTATATACACTCTTTTAAATATTGAACAGGAGCTCTAATAACTCCTGCAGGATATGCCCTATACTTCAACTAACCCATAACAAGCCAGAAGCTCTATGAGATAGAAGATATAAGGTAACTATATCCTGAGGAAGGGAATAGGCTGATCGAATAGAGGAACAAATATAAGTGACTGCTTGCCAATAATAACGCGTATAATAAGGTTATAAGCTTAAAAATATATATTATTTATATAAAGTTCTCACAATCAAATAGAAGGATATAAGTAATAACATACTAGTGGGGTCCTTTAGGAGGACCACATCTACCCAGGATCGCTCCGCGCCTATTCCAAATCATACTCATTAAAATCGTCCTCCTCCACATCTGCCTCCTCATCCTCCTCTTTGCTCTCCTCAGTCATATACATTAGGGAATTTTAAATAAAAGTAAATATGTTTTTAAAAAAAGGATTATATTTATTAAAACTTAAATTTAAATATATCAAAAAATTATTAAAGATTTGTAATAAATTATTATTTAAGGAATGGTAAAATATTCAATACCATTTAAACCTTTGAAATAAAAGATTGTTATAATAATAATATATATAAATAATATAAATTATTAAAAATAAAATAACATATATATATTTTTTTTTAAAATTAATTCTTTTATAAATTTTATATTATAATTAATAAATATTAATAAATTAAATATAAAATAAAATTACATTACAAAATAATTATAATATTAATAATATTAAAATAAATAATTTTCCCAAAATTATTAAAATATATAAAAATTATAAATTTAGTAAATAAAAGATTAAATATAATAAAAATAATTATTAAATATTATTAATAATCCTTTAACAAATTTTTTAAGGATTTAAAAACCTTAAAAAAATTATAATAAAATTTTAACAATTAATTCCTAGAATTACATTAGAAAAGTATAATTACACTTTTTATACAATTTCCTATTTTTAATAAGTAAATTATTTTTATAATATACAATTACATTAGGATTATAATCTTAATATAATATAATATTAAAATATTATATTAAATTTAAAATATTATAATAATTTTTAATAAAGGAATTAAAATATTTAAAAAAGATTAATAATAAAATAATATTAAAAAAATAATAAAATATTTACAAATATATAAACTTTCTTTTATTTAATATAATACATATATAAAAATAAAATAAAATT
>MU623734.1:0-12518 GCA_025201765.1 Daldinia sp. FL1419
TCGTAAAGTTAGTATTTTCGAATTTCTTAAGTTTCCGGTTATATTTCGGCTGACCGGTTGACTAGTTTGACCGGCTGACTTGTGGGGTACGTTAGCTTCACTTGTTATAACTTCATAAAATTATACTCCTTTTATCCTATTTCTTTTATGCAGGTGGTTGGTTTCAATACGCGGAATGAAAGACACTTGAATGATGCATTAGATACCGAAAGTGCGGCATATGATAGGTGGTCAGTGGTCAGCCCTTCGCGGATATACCGGGGGCTCCCCTACAGCCACTTGCTTCTTTTTCATTTTCCTTTTGCTGTAGTACCGCACAAGATAGCATTTAACCAAAGACAATACCTAGGTACCTATATGATACGACACGAGAGCTTTTTGTTTACGTACCTAGGTAGGTAAGTAGCAAAGGTGAGAGGTAGGTAAAGTAGAATGAATATAAGAGCTCTCCACAATTATCGAGATCAGCGCACAGCTGTTTTGGCAATCTTTGTTATTGAAATCAGCCCCTTCGGGAAGGTCGCAAATCGCCGGTATGTACGCCGGCACCCAGGGTACGAAGTAGATTTGGCATAGAGTTATTCTAAAATGGAAAATTCTTAAATTTTCTCCTCCCTGTCACAGTTTCTTGTCGAGGTAGTTATATTATCTATACCTCTCCATTACGTGGAGCAATTCTCGCTCATGATGGCGCGCCAGCAGCCGTCCTTCATGACCCCGCACTTGATTTGCCTTATCTCATTAATATTTCCTCTCGTAGTATCCGGCGTCGATGTGCTCCAATATGTTGATCCTCTAATTGGCAGCACGGATGGCGGGAACGTATTCGCAGGTGCTACAAGTATGTTTCCCCTCTTCCATGGCGAACGTCTAGGTATTAAGTGTGAGCACCGCAGGACCATACGCTTTGGCAAAGCCTGTCGCGGACGTAGATGGGCAGAATACCGGGGGCTTCGCAACCGATGGCTCAAACATCACGGGCTTCTCGACGGCTCATGATAGCGGCACTGGTGGGAATCCCAGTCTAGGAAACTTTCCCCTATTTCCCCAGATATGTCCAGGGGACGACGTGAATAGCTGCAAATTCCTCATAGGCGAGAGGGCCACCCAATATGTAAAGGATTCGGTAGTTGCTCGCCCGGGCTACTTCGGAGTAGAACTGGCATCAGGGATCAAAGCCGCAATGACCTCCAGTGACCACGCGGCCTTGTACAGGTTCGAATTTCCGACCGGGGACGATCAACACCCTGTAATACTACTTGACCTGACGGATCTGTGGAAAAGTCGCCAGAATGCCTCTATCGCCATAGATACCGAAAGTGGGCGGTTGAAAGGAAATGGCACATTTCTCCCTAGTTTCGGACCTGGGTCGTACGTGATGCACTTCTGCGTAGACTTCTTCGGTGGCAACGTACTGGATAACGGAGTATGGGTCAATAATCGAGCAGGTACAGATCCAAAAGAGCTCTTTGTCACTCGCGGTTTCAATCTATTCTACTTAGAAGCCGGCGGGTGGGTTAGGTTCAGCAAGCTAGCCAGCAACACCCTCACCGTCAGAATGGGAATAAGCTTCGTAGATGCTGATCAAGCATGTCGGCGAGCGGCAGAGGAAATCCCCAGCCCTCTTGATGACTTTGACAGACTCGTTTCTAGCACGGAAGATGCGTGGCGGGAAAAGTTAGGCACGATATCTATTGATGCTGGTGGTGCCAACAAGCAGTTCCAAACTAGTTTCTGGAGTGGTGTATACCGCACTATGATATCTCCCCAAAATTACACCAATGAGAACCCATACTGGAATAGCGGAATACCTTATTTCGACTCCTTCTACTGCATCTGGGATTCGTTTCGCGTTCAACATCCGCTCCTTACCATCTTAGACCCGCATGCACAGATTCAGATGGTTAACTCGCTACTAGATATATATAAGCACGAGGGCTGGTTACCTGACTGTCACATGTAAGGCCACCTTGCTCGGATTGATACTTCATAAGCAGAACTAACTAGGTGTCTTACTCTTCCAGGTCACTCAGCAATGGCTGGACCCAGGTAAGACAGTCCTGGTTTATTTGAAGATTTCTCCCCAATCGAGATCTCTAATTATCTCTTCTACGCTTCTCTACGTGAGGAATGCTAAATATATCATATAGGGTGGCTCGAACGCAGATGTCGTACTTGTAGATGCTTATGTTAAAAACCTCACAGGCATTAATTGGGAGGTCGCGCTCGAGGCTATTATCCAAGACGCCGAGGTCGAACCATTGGAATGGGCGTATCATGGACGGGGAGGGTTACAGAGTTGGAAGGATCTTCAATATATTCCATACCTAGATTTCGATCCGGTAGGCTTCGGTACTAACTCGCGCAGTATATCGAGGACCCTCGAGTACGCGTATAATGACTATTGCCTTGCTACGCTAGCGCAAGGTCTCGGGAAAGACGATTTGTACGATAAATACGTCTCACGGAGTGCCAACTGGCAATTTCTATGGAAGGCGGACCAACGCTCGGTTATTGATGGGAATGATACTGGATTTGTGGGCTTTATGGAACCAAAATACCAGAACGGCACTTGGGGATATCAAGACCCAATTGCGTGTTCGGCACTCGCAAGTTTCTGCTCGCTCACTACCAATCCTAGTGAAACCTTTGAGGCCAGGTTAGTTTCCCAACTCAACCATCTTATAAAATAAATCGAAAGCTCCTAGAAATTCTTACGATAGCCCACTCCCCTTTTATACACCCTTAGTCGCACTACTAGATGTTGTATTTACTAACTCACGATTCGCCAGTATCTGGCAGTACCAATTGTAAGTAATTAGTTTGTTCCGAGTTAAGCATCACGCGTAACTCATAGCCGAATTAGTCTTGTCCCGCAGTCCATGTCCGTCTTGATCGGGCTGATGGGAACAGAAGAGCCATTTATACAGCGCCTCGATTTCTTTCACACGTCGGGACTAGCCGACATCTCAAATGAACCCGTCTTCTCAACGGTATATCTATACCATTATGCTGGCCGTCCTGGGTTATCCACGAAGCGCTTGCACACGTACATCCCATCGGCATTTAACACGTCTCACGGAGGCTTACCAGGGAACGACGATTCGGGCTCCATGGGTGCATTTGTTGTATTCGGAATGATAGGCCTCTTTCCAGTAGCTGGACAAGATGTGTACCTCATTTCAGCGCCCTTTTTTCGGGAGGTTAACATAACGAGCCCTCTAACGGGCAAGACAGCGAGAATCCAAACTACTGGATTCGATGCCGGATACGAAAACATTTATATACAAAACGTAACAGTAAATGGCCGGCCATGGACAAAGTCTTGGATCAGCCATTCCCTCTTTAACGAGGGGTGGACGATAGTATTGGCGCTTGGAAGTCAAGAATCGGAATGGGGAACTAGTTTGGAAGATCGGCCGCCAAGTTGGGGTGAGACGATGGTGTAATGGTATATTGAGTGAGATAGGTGTCTAAGTGCCTAGAGAGATATTGACTGCTCTGAGGACAGGACCAGGTAATCTTTCAACACGACGTAGAAGGGTTATCATATCTGTACTATTGATACTTTGGGTGGGTAGTTTATACTTTATAAACCAATCTAACTGCCAACTTACTCGTCCGAATGCCGATATGAAAGCAGATGCGTGCGTGAGCGAGAACCTATCAAGCTAAAATAATGAAAATATATGACCCAGGGTCGCGATCCATTCCACGCTAATCCACCAGTGGGCTACACACTCTAATCCATTCCACTCCATTCCACTAGACTTGGTCCGTGCAC
The DNA here is from genome assembly GCA_025201765.1 of Daldinia sp. FL1419. Classification (NCBI taxonomy): domain Eukaryota; kingdom Fungi; phylum Ascomycota; class Sordariomycetes; order Xylariales; family Hypoxylaceae; genus Daldinia; species Daldinia sp. FL1419. Next base: position 3,785 of record MU623734.1, read on the forward strand.
TTAATCCACCAACACACTTGAAGCTTTTAAAATGGTGGATTTGGTGGAGAGATGGATTAGGAGTGGAGTCGTGCCTCAAGAAATTTTGAAGCAAAGCCACTATGTTAGTGTTTACTAGTAATTTTGGTGGCCATACTAACAGTGTGGCTTTGATCGTTAGCCTTGTTTTAAAGTTTGGATCAATTACGAATTCCTATATAAACGCGTACTTAAATTCTTGTACCTTAAAATTCCTTACAGAACGCGTCAATAATATTCGAATATTTATAATTGTTAAAAATAGCTTTGAATATCCTCGCGATTCAGCTTATATGTATTACGGTTTTAGCTACGGGCTGGAGTTAAAAGGATGAGTGACGAGGAGCTACAAAGTGCCCGAACAACAAGGTGGCTAAACACCATAAATTCCAAAAATCCAATAAAAATAGTTAGTATAAATAGTTTCAATATTATATAATCCATTAATCCATTAACCCACATTTTAACCCACTAACCCACTTACATCTTGAATTCTGGTGAGTGTAATACACCCATTACACCAAGGCATTTTGGTGGAGAGATGGAATGGATCGCGACCCTGATATGACCAAGGATATCGAGGTGATCTTGAATAGCAGTTAAGAACCCATATTGTAGGTAGATGTAAAGAACGAGGTTTTTGGTATGAATTCATTCACAACCTTAAGGGCTCAAAAATATCCCATGTTTAGTAGATGTACAACTAATCATGGATAGATGGGAAACATAGGAACTCAGGGACTACATCCAGAGTCAACAATGCATATTATGAATCGCTGGCTGGCATAGACCAAATCCATATCGTACCGTCTTGAGTCAGGGGCTCTTACTGTATTCAATGGAGCGGTGATTTCCCGAAGGCTACCTAGCTAGGTAGGTAGGTATTAAACTGCTGTATACGTAATTATATTTATTGAATACTGCTATAGCGTTAATTTTATACCTAGCTGATAGATACCTCACGTGCCGCACGTACATATAGATACCTACATTTCACCAATAATACAAACTTTTCCAATGCTTTACAATATGTACCAATGTTACAAACAGATAAGGAATCCATTGCAAACCTATCTTACTGTGGCCTTTCGGTTGGATACATGGCATGTCAGGTAGGCACCCTATGGGCCCTACAGGCCATGTGGAGTGAGATTCTGTTGTTTTTGCGTATTTGATCTTTATGATACCTAACTGAGAATTTTTGCTCAAAGAATGAATCTCATGTATTGAGCAAACGTACAAGTAGATATATGCATTGCTACTATGTAGGTACCTACCTACCTACCTACCTACCTACCTACACCTAAGATGTAGGTAGAAGGTACCCATACCCAAAGTTTCCATTCATTTAATGTTGGAAGGCACTTGACAACCCTGGTGTCTTTAGGCACACAAATTTATGTATATGTACATCCTACACAAGGTACCTAGAATATCAATCCAATAGCAACTTCCTACCTAGCTACCTAACTCATATAGACTGAAACAACTGCGTTGGGTACCTATATGAGGTGATATATGTACCTGTCTGGGGACGTCAGGGCAACAAGGCAACAGCAACGGGTATGGCATTATGTATTGAAGGAAGGGCAAAAAAGCACCTGCTTGTATCGAAGCGACCGTTCTAATAAAATAACACAATACACCACAACGTTTGGTCCAGTACGCCACACATCGTTGCGTTGCCTTTCCTCTTCAATTTTCAACCTCAACAATCATCGGATCGGTTTTTTCTTTCCGCATTAAGACGTAGTAAAACAAGTTTTGTTGGTAAAGGTTGAGAAATTAGGCCTCAATTACACACAAATCTGGTATCTTAGAAACCGAGCCTTGGACGCTGCCGACCTATCCATCATGGACGATTTTAATAGCCCGGATGGCGTCGATAACCAGGTGCGCTATCGCATAGGCATTGCTTGGAAGTTTGCACGTCGCGCTGACGATACTTCCAGGAGTTAAACATTATCAAACGTCACATCAATTTCGAACCTGATCGATTGCCTCCCATCCCCGGGCAAGAATGGCGGAGCTACCCTGAGATACCTACAAGTCAGGACCTCAATCCCGACTGGGATAACGAAGACCAGCTAAAAAAGATACGATACCTTCTACCTAATACATGGAGAGAGCCATGGAAGGAGAAGAACCGTTACCTCGAGACCCATTACCGTCTCCAGAGGGAGGAAGGAATCACCATGCTTCGTCACTCCATCAAAAAATTTAAAGACGATCCTGCCATGATTGACGATGGCGAGACGTGTATCTATACAAAAGTAAGTCGAGTCCGATGCGCACCTATTGGCGTCGCCGAGAAACCTTGCGTGAGCTAACCGGATGTTCGTCTAAAGGTGTTCGTCAGAGGTTATCTAATGACCCGTCTTGGCCCCATGTGTCAAGTTCAGTTCTCGACTAAGAGAGCTGGCAGGAAGATTCGCTGGGGTCAGACCCGACGACTGACCGTAGGGACTTTAGTAGCCCTATCGACCGCTGAGGATCGTTTCAGGACAATTTGCATGCCTGCTATTATTTCGGAACACCGTATTCGGGACGGCCTTGACCAAAACCCACCCACTATCTACTTTCAATGGGCCAATATGAGCGATGCTGTTATGGACCCCAACCAGGAACTTATCATGATAGAGACGCGTTTAGGATATTTCGAAGCTATTCGTCATAGTATGGTTGGCCTACAGCACGTCGCGACCACTCAAACCCCGCTCGACAAGTACTTGGTCCAGGGGGATAAGAGTGATCTCTGTGCGAAGTACGTTGAAAGAAACCCTCATCGGGATGTCAGGTCGCTAGTACACCATATTCCGGATTCTTCGTCGATGACAGAGGGTGAGAAGGATGCTAAGATAGCCGAAGTATGGGAGTCGCTTCAGAACTATCGTGTGATAGATGGTTTCGACGGCCAAATTTCCCGGTATACCAATCTGGACAATTCCCAGCTTAACGCTGTACACCGTATCCTTACCAAGGAGTTGGCCATAGTCCAGGGACCTCCCGGGACTGGTAAGACATTTACTTCAGTACAGGCTTTACGGATCCTCCTGGAAAGTCAAGAGAAAGGTAGCAACGCAATCGTTGTCGCGGCCCAGACGAATCACGCCGTGGATCAGATTTTGATCCAGCTAATTAGTGCCGGCTTCAAGGTCGTCCGATTTGGCGGACGTACTCAGAACGATGATATAAAACGCCACACGATGTATGACCTTAGGCGACACACGAGGGCTTTATTGAGTCAGCAAGCGGATAGGGACTTCAGAACATTCGAATCAGCGCGGAGGAAGAACATTGCAGAGTTAGAAAAGATAGTTGAGATCGTCTTCCCTGATAGTTTAATTGATCCCGAGATTTTGAGATCTGCAGGTATTATATCAGCGAGTCAGCTAGAGTCTCTTCGAGCCGAACAAGAATGGGCTGATACGCCATTATCAGAGGACCAACCTTCGGGCTTGTTGGTAGAGTGGTTGGGCAGCCAGCTCGTCCAGGCGAGACAGCAGGACGAGAAAGACCCCGAATTTGACTCATTCGAAGATCATGATAGTCTTGACTCGGACATGGAGGATAACGATACAGACCTCGATAACTGCATCGATGATGAGGACGAACTTTCCAGTCGTATCGACGGCAAGTTTTTGCCAATTCAGCACCTATGGACTGGTTCGAACGCCCAGCATTATACGGAAGATGACCTAGTAGTTTCTAGAGAGCTTCGGAGACCGAATTTATGGGATATAGAGATGAAATACCGCGGTGCCGTCTATCAGTTCTGGCAGAAGAGGTTGCTGATGTGGTACTGCCAAAAGTTTCGCGATACACTTGCCGACAATGCTCGTATAGCAAAGAATCTCAAGATTAACCGCTGGTACAAAGATACACAATGCATCAAAGCGCAGCGAGTTGAGATCATCGGCTGTACTACTACGGGCCTATGCAAGTATCGTGGTTTGCTAGCTGCCCTGCGGCCGCGTACCATGCTTATCGAAGAGGCAGCGGAGACGAGGGAAGCGAATATACTTTCGGCACTATACGGATCGCTTGAGCAGCTCATTCTAGTAGGAGACCATCAACAACTGGCTCCGCACTGCGATACACCGGGACTTGGGGACGAGCCCTATTGCATGCGAGTATCAATGTTTGAACGGCTCGTGAGTCTAAATATGCCTTTCACTGTCCTAAATATGCAAAGAAGAATGATTCCGAGCCTGCGTGAGATATTGAATCCGTTTTACCCGGGCCTACAGGATCATCCCGTGGTCACTCAGAGCCAGGCTAGGCCTCCCATTCCTGGAATGGCGATCCCTTCTTTCTTTTTTCACCATACTTGGACCGAGGGCCAAGACGAGAACCAAAGCAGGTTCAATATCCTCGAGGCCGAAATGATAATTCACTTCATAGACTATCTTCTTATGAATGGTATACCGGCGAGCCAGATCACAGTCTTGACTTTTTACCGAGGCCAAAGGAAGAAAATTATCGCTCAGTTCAAGAGCCAGATGAAACAGTGGGCGCCTTTCACAAATGTCTTCACCGTGGACTCATATCAAGGAGAGGAGAACGATATCGTTATTCTCTCGTTAGTGAGAAGTAAGGGTCATACTGGCCCTCACCAGGCGGGTTTCCTCCAAGATGAGAATCGTGGTGTTGTCTCTATCAGTCGAGCTCGTCGTGGCTTTTACGTCTTTGGCAACATGATTAATCTAGCATGTGCCAGCGAAATATCATGGAATATGTGGGGGAAAGTACAAAAGGTCTTTGAAAAGCAAGGTCGTTTTGGAGGGAACAGCCGTCTCCCAATCACATGCCAGCGGCATAGGAGGACCACTTGGATGACACACCCTGAGGACTGGATCAATTGCCATGGCGGGTGTGATTTAGAATGTATAGAGGAGCTTAGCTGTGGCCATGCGTGTGGGCGTCGATGTCATTGGTATATCTCCACATCTTTATTACCCCTTTCCCCTACAATCCGGTTGTAGCAAAAGCTAACTTCATCGTGCTAGGGTAACCCATGATAAGCTGATCTGTCGACAACCGTGCGAGCGCATCCTCTTGTGTGGCCATAGGTGCCAACGGGTCTGCGGTGATGACTGTCTATGTACTTGCGCTGACTTTACTAGCGCGTATCCCCGTGAGGAGTTCTTACTCGGAAATGCCGACGTGGAGTCTAGTATAGACTATGATAGATCCCGGATCGCGCCATTTATAAGTCAGGACCAACGCCGTATGAATGCAGAGTCGAGCGGTCGAAGCAACCTTAAAGGTCTCAGTAGAAGTGATCGGTACTCTCGCGGTTTTAGACCTGGACTCGGATATAATGGCGTAAGTATGAGAGCTCATAATGCAGGGAATAGTGACCGCCTTGGACGTGGGTGGTCGAAATTTGATCCTCAGATTGACGATGAAAAGACGTCCAAAGAAGTTGCAGGGAACTCAGGTCTACCTGGCAGAACCGCAATTCAGGATACTTTCAGACCAGTTACCCTGGATGATCACGGTATGCGCAGTGTTGGCAAAGGTGTCATCGCCAGGACTTCTCTGTCACCTAATAACAAGGACGAGTTTCATACCTTCTCGGATGGTACTAAGATGGCCATTACCAACACACACCTATTGGATCTCAGTCATGACGATAATAATACGAATGACCTTATAGACGTTTCCGACGTATCAGTCGAACATATCTCAGACATAATTCGGCCTCCCGGTACATTACGGCTGCAAAATATTAGCATAACAACGCCAAGACTACATGCAGGAGAGGCTGCCTCTGGTTTTCATCTGGAATCTCGAGGAAGTTTGCGGCCGTCCGATTCCGCGGCCGTACCTGCAGGATATCGGGCCGCCAGGCCAGAATGGGAGTTAACCACCTATACTGAAGCGGCCTTTGTGGATTATGGGCACGAAAAAGGTGCCGACGGAGACGCTGGGGTGGGATTAGGAGGCGATATTGGTGAAGAGGAAGATGACTTGATTACCTTTTAATTTTTCGTCGGGCCCTATGTGGCCGTCAACGCGAGGGAATCGAGACCCTAAAGATATCTATCTACGTGATGTCGATACGGCCTAGGAAACCATGTGGGCTTGCTAATTTTCAAATGCGACTGCTAGATGCTAGCTTTGAGCATCGGCGGGGTTTAAGTACCTAGTTACCAAGATAGCCAGTCTATAGCTTCGAATTTGAACGTATATCTGCTCAGGGCTACTTACTATAACCTAAATACATCCTTGCCCAATGGAGAACGGCGGTACGATGAATGATGAGAAGAATTGAGCTGATGAGTCAAACCCAACTTATTACAGAGCGAGATACAACTAAGATAGCTTATATCGCAGCGTAATGAATGCATTGGATAAAGTCCAAGAACATCCCCCCCCTTTTTTTTTCCTTTGCTCAGGATTGATAATATTACTTGGCGGCTCGTGAGCACCCTTGGCTAATTAATCGCTCGACTCTGAGTAGATGCGATATTTATGTGCTCTTACTTAATGAAAGAGAGGATAAGGGATAGCCGAACCTTTGTCTGGTTCTGACAATACGTATAGCTAGATACTAGCTGCTAGACATAGTCACCCGTTACCATACCATGTACCATATTAGAAGCAGTATCTAGTCGCAGGAAATATTTGACTGCTGTCACATGGGGGCTCCATCACACAGCGTGATAGATTTCCGTAAAATAGAAACCATATCTGTGTGCAGGCCCCCATGGTGCTACTTTACCAGCGCCTCCAATAATGTGAACCTCGATGCGGCCCATCATAGTATGTAGTATAATCTATAGCTGTACGTTAGCTCGGGTGCTTACCCGACTGCTTGACTAGGTAGGTAGGTACCCAACCAACTGCATTGGAGGTATGTAGGTAAGTGATATGTCAGGTCGGCAACTCACCTCTTTCGCGGCTAATACCAAGCTGATCCGCGACGTTCACATAACCGTCAGGGCCAATAGCGCTCTTATTTTTGATATTCTTTACCGTATCGTCGTCGCCCTGCCATGGGGCACGACACATAGGACAGGTTACTTGATCCCTTGTGCTTTTACGCTTGGTAACCGCCCACATCTCGAAGCATTCTTTATGAATATTCTGCCCGCAGGTCGCGCGACAATAGACGGTATCTTCGGCGTCCTCGAAGGGCATGAAGCAAATCGGACAATCACCCTCCAGAGATTTACGCTTCTTGTCATACGTTCCTGCGCCGGATTTGCCACCTGTCTCGATGGGAGGGGCACGCTCGAATATTTCCTGCAGTTCGGTGGATAGGAGGGCAAGCTGATAGACGAGATCGAAACGTGCACGAAGGACCCTGGACAGAACCTGATAAACTAATTAATACCTGGGTAGGCGAGGCCGGGAAGAATGAGGTTAATCTCGAGGGACTAACGTATATAACATGCTTGCATTGGTGGCCATTCTGAGAGTGAGGACACGTGCAGGTAGGCTGCTGCGCGATGCGGACGATGTAAATATTGCCAGTAGAGCCGGTTATTTCGACCAACTCCTCGGGGCAGTCAGCCGAACCAACGCGCGTTCTCCCTAAGACGTAGAATCTTGATGGAACAGATAAGCTCATGTCTCGTCGTGTACATGAATCCCCTACTCTTGGCACATATTGTATGTATTGATATATTTCTACGTGCCTAATCTACCAAGGGTCATGACATGGTACATAAGATATCTGCGCATACCTTTGAGAAGTGGCTCGGTCATAGATAATGGAGAAATCTTGTGGAGGTTTGGCACGAAATCTGTTTATCGTCTAACCGTTAGCCACCGGTTCAAGAAGAGGTAGAATAGGTAGGTTGGTAGGTTGGTAGGTTGGTAGGTTGGTAGGTAATCCAGATATTTTTTTAATTGCTTATTATTTACCACAACAGAACCGATGGGTTATTAAAGACCTCACCTTCTTAGGCGCTTCTCCCCAGAATTTTTCGCTTTTTTGGCTTTTGGACCGGAATCATCTCTAAACTCGGCATCGTCATACTGGTCATCACCTTCTTGGCTAGGGACGAGGGTTTTACGTTTTCTTGAAGCACGCACGTTGCTTGACGCGTCAAGTCCGGGTTGTCGAGTACACGTTCCCATAGCGAGATATCTTGGAAACTATAAGATAGCGTATCAGACGATTTATCAAATTCGACGCGAAATTTGGATGCAACTAATAAGTGGTTACTCGCGATAGGAAGAAGAAATACAAAAGAGGCAAACGAGGACGTGCAGAATCTTATTAGTGTAGGTACATGTAGGTAACCGAGCACCAAAGGTGCACTAAGGCATGTGACGTCATCAGCATACTTACCTGCCTAGGTACCTAACATACCTAGGTACCTAACATACCTAGGTACCTAACATACTTAGGTACCTACCATAGTGGCAAAGGGGTATTTTCAACAACCATTATAAAATTAAAACCGTTGTATTTGATGGAATGTTTTAGGGATCTGGAATATTTAATTGGTTGAAATTGCAAAATAGTAGGGCTAGTTCTAAATTGAATTTTTAAAATTAAAATTAATTATTACAAATATTGAAAACCATTTTATTATATAAAACCATTAAGATTTTCAAAATAATTTTAATAAAATATTATAATTTTATTTCTAAAATATATAAAAATTTTAATAATTTCATAAATTTTTTTTAAAAAATAATATAATTATTAATATTATTTTATTTAATTTTATTTAATATTTATTAAATTTAATTA
>MU623735.1:0-12474 GCA_025201765.1 Daldinia sp. FL1419
TAAATAAACCATCTATATTTTAATAATATATAAATAAAATTTTATTTAATTATTTAAATAAATTTTATAATATTTATATTAATAATATATTAATATTCTCTAATTTCTCTAAAAGAGTATTATATTTATATGATTAAGGTATTGGAAAAATTAAATATTATTAGCTTATAAGTTAATTTAAAGAAATATAAATTTTATATAATAAAAATTAAATTTTTAGATTTTATTATAAATATTAATAAAATAGAAATAAACCTTATAAAAGTGATGGTAATAAAAAACTAATAATAACTTACTATTATAAAAGGAATTTAATCCTTTTTAAAATTTTATAATTTTTATAAGAAATTTATTCCCAAATACAATAAAAAAATAAAACCTTTAATTAACTTAATAAAAATTAATATTCTTTTTATTTTTAATAATATATATAAAAAAGCTTTTAAAATCCTTAAATATTTAATAATTAAGGTTCCTATCCTAACCTATTATAATTATAATTAAAAAATTAAGGTGGAGATAGATGTTTCTAATAATATATTTGTTAATTTACTATTTTAAAAAAGAAATAATAATTAATAATATTTAATAATCTTTTATTTTAAAATTATATATAATATTAAATTAAATTATAATACCTATAATAAAAAAATGTTGGTGGTGGTAAAAGCACTGGAATACTAAAAGATCAAATTAATAGGCTTATAATACAAAAAGCCTTTTCTCATAATTATCAATTACCAGGCTTTAGAATACTTCAACATAAAATAATAATTAAATCTTAAATAATCCATCTAGTAAAATAAACTATTATAATACCATTTTATAATTATTTATTATTTAAATTAAGAAAATATAATAATCAACATATTATCCTAAAAATAAAAAAAAATAAAAATCTAAAAAAAGAAATAAGAATTATAACAATATATAACATTATTCAAATTAATTAATTTAAATAAACCTAAAAAAAAATATTTAAAAATATTAATAATAAAAGTACCTTATAATATAATAATTTTAAATAAAATAACTCCACCACCTAAATTTTCTGGGATATTATTAATTAAAAAAATATTATAAATAAATTATAAAAATTTAAACCTTAAATATTACTACGTAAAAACCAAAAATAATAAGGAAAATTATTAATTTATAATTAAAGAATTAATAATTTATTAGAATTACTTAATTATATTAAATATAACAAACTTATGTACCAGATTTATATAAGAAATTTATAATTAAATTAATATAACCCACCTTAATTAGAATAAAACATAGAAATTATTATCAAACCAATATTAATAGCCAAATTTATCCAAAAATATTAATATCTATATTACAAATTATTTTAATTATAAATTTATTAAAATTCCTACAAATAAAACTTTAGGGTTATTACATCTTTTACCAATGCCAAACCAACCATAATAATATTTAATAATCAATTTCAAAAAAATACCTTATAATAAATATAAAAAAAACTATATCCTAACCTTCATAAATAAATTAAAAAAAAAATATAGATAATTCTATATAAAAAGACTATAATAACAGAACAAATTACCTAAATATATTATAAAAATCCCTTTAAAATATATAAAATATCTTAATCCATTATAAATAATTAAAATCTATAATTTATTACCAAATTTACTAATAAAATTTCCTAAATTTTAAATATTAAATAAAAATTAATTATATTAAATTATTACAAAATAATAAAATTAATTAAAAATATTTATAAATTATTAAATTAATACTTATACCCTTATATTAATTATTTATAAAATAATTAATTAATAATAATTCTAATTATAAATCATGTTTAAGTTACCTTTTTTTATGAAGTTATAAGATTATTATTACATAAGATTAAAATGGAATTCCCTATACCTTATACTTATAATTAGGATAAGAGAACAAATCTCATATAGGTACTAATACAAAAATGACTATTAAAAGTAAAGGTATAAAAATAATTAAAAATATTAAAAAGCTTCTCAAATATCATAAAAGCAATAATGGTTAAAAAATAAAAATAAATAGTAAAAAAAGAAAATAAACATTACTAACCCCCTAATTTTAAAATTAAAAATTACATTTTTATTATTAAAAATTAACAATTTTAATAAATAAACTAATTATTAAATAAACTAAACTTCCCACTAACACAACAATATTATAAAATAATAAAAGAAAAGAATAATGATATTTAATATTTAAAAACTAAATTAAACATCTATATATCCAATTAATACCACTTTAACCACTTCCAAAAATATTTTAATAATCCACTACCTAATTAAAAAACTATATATCCCAAAAACAAAATAATAATACCCAAAAATAAAAATAAAAAATAAAAAATCAAAAAGGTATTCTTATTACACATATACTACCACAAATTACAATATTAAGTATAATAAATTAATTAAGAAATTAATATTAAATAATATTTAATAAATAATTTTAAAAATTTTGTATTAAAATTAAAAAAGTTTTATAATAATAACCTTTAAACAGTAAAATCCTTTTTACAATTAAATAAATAATTAATTATAATAAAAAAAGATTATTATAATCCACCTTATCCTAATAACAATAAAATTTAAATAAAAAGATTAGTTTAATAATAAAAGAAATAACAAAATTAAAAATTACTTTATAAAAGATATATATTAATTTGAAATAAATCTTTTTTATAAAAGGAAAATAATAATAACCTCATTTACCCCACTTATAAATATCCCACATTTACTACACTAAACCACTTATTAAATATAAAATAATTTTTTTTAAAAAAAAAGATTAGAATTTTTTTCTTTCTTTTTTCATCTCACAATTCAAATTAAATAATTAATACAAACAAAATATTGCCTCCACATAATTGCCTAATCTATAGTTATAAATATATAATTATTTTATTAAATATCTATATCTTTCTTATTTCATTAATTGTGCCACAATCCTAACTGACCAATTAGCTCCCAGAGAAATCCCCCGCACTTTTGGACGTTTTCTGCTGCTGTACAACCACCTCTGGTTGAAAACATATATAAAGTATCTCAAAAGATCACAAATTTAGTTAATTTTTAAATAATATTAATTATTAATATTTTTAAGTAGGTTTTAAATTAATATAGTAAATCAAAGTAATTTAGGATTTTTTTTGTATCCCATGCGCACACTTGTGGCTTCCTGTGGCATATAACTTTTTCAATTGAACAAAAATTTATATCAATAAAATCCCCTTTAAAATCATTTAATCAAAATTAATATATATTATTAATTACTAATTTTTATAGTATGGGGAATCGCAAGAATTTCCATACTCTTACAAAGTTGCCCAATCATTTACAATATTAAATATTCATTAATTCTATTTAATTTTAATATTAATTAAGATTAATTTCTATTATTTATTTATTTTATATTATAATATAGGAAATTGCAAGATAGTATATTAATGAACAATCTTGTAAACCCTTGAACGTTACTTATAACCCTACTTATAATATAGATTTATAATTTTTATTAGTTTTTATTGATTTTGTTCAACCTTAAAATTAATTAAGATTAATCCTTATTATTTATTTACTTTATATTATGGTATGGGAAATTATGAGATAATATATTAATGAACAATTTTGTAAACCTTTGAATATCATTTATAATCTTATTTATAATACAGATTTATAATTTTTATTAATTCTTACCAACTCCATTCAACCTATTTACCTTATATTATGATATGGGAAATTGTAAGATAACATATTAATGGATAATCTTATAAACCCTTAAACATCATTTATAACCCTATTTATAATATAGATTTATAATTTTTATTAATTTTTATTAATTCTATTCAATTTATTTACCTTATATTATAATATAGGAAATTGTAAGATAGTATATTAATGGATAATTTTATAAATCTTTAAATGTTACCTATAACCCTATTTATAATATAAATTTATAATCTTTATTAGTTTTTACTAATTTTATTTAACTTATTTACCTTATATTATAATATGGGATATTGTAAGACAGCATATTAGTAGATGGTCTTATAAACCCTTAAAAGTTACTTATGAACCTATTTACAATATAAATTTATAATATTTATTAGTCCTTACCAATTTTTATTTTAATTTTAGGTTTAACTTTTATTATTAATTTTGATTTATGGTATAGAATATTTGGTAGAATATACTGGAAATTAATTATGTAAGTTCATAATTAATGCCTTTTCTTTTATACCCCTAAAGATTAATGTTGATTACTAATGGAAATTTAAAACCGTATTTTTAAAGTTAAGGATCTTAATAATCTATAATTAAGAATGGGTAAGGGTAGTGAATTTGCTTCCGCTTCTAATTGGTATAAATAGGATAGTTATAAAAGTTGTTAAATACCTTTTATAATTATATTATTAGAAAAAATTATTATTATAAAAAATAACATAATTTTACAACTTAATATAAAATATTTATTATTTATTTCTTTTATCATATCTTTAAGGTCAATAATTATTTTAAAAACCTAATTAATATTAATTAAAAAGTTTTGAACCCTTAATATCAAAATTAGCCTTTATGCTTTTGATATATTACTTTTATTTATATTTTTAAAATGTTTTTTTGATGTACCTACAGTCTCAGAAATATGATTCCATTTCACATGAACTTCCTGTTGGAGCCTAATAGGAAATGTTGGATTTATGCGTAAATAAAATCTTACAAATTTTTCAGGGTTTTAACAAACGATCCTATTTGTTTCAATTACAAAAATTCTATATCTGGAAAAGGGGATTCATAATATAAATATTATTCTATTTAAGACCTTACCGCTTCCAAAGCCTTCAAATTATGTTTACATAATACAATCCCTAAACTATATAAACCTTTTCTAAATACACTTTCTCGGACAACAGCACCAATTAAACAAATCTTTTAAGGCATAAATGATGGTAATTAAGATTACCCAATCTCTTATATAAATTTTAATTTATTACTACTAATTTATAACTCTTTCTAATATTATAAATTTAAAAAGGATAAGGTTATAATTATACTTTCTTTGTTAGATAATGCCACCCCTCCCTAAAAATTAATAACTAAATTATAAAATACCCTTAACTACTAAAAATATAAATCTATAAACTAAATTAATATTAATTATAAATTATCCATTTTATTTAAAACTAAATAAAATTACTTCAAAAATAATTTAACGGATAATGGTGATAGGGGTTTCACAAAAGGTTCCAATACCAATCCACCTTTTCTTAGCCTTATTATTAAATAAAAGTCTTAACCACTGATACCCTATTTTAAAAAGTAAAAGATTGATGAAGATAAGTAAAGAATTAAATTTTTTATTTAATATGACCTTACAAACAATTTTAATAATAGTAAATTGGAAGTGATTTTTATTTTTAATTCTTCCAAGATAAGTATGGTAGGAGAGGAAGAATAGGGATAAATAAATTATTAATATTTTTTTTATTTTTTATAATAAATGTATAAATATATAAATATATAAATATTAATTTATAAATATTGAAGTTATTTTTTAAAAAAAGTTTTATTATTAATTTCCTTTTTTAAAAATTATTATTTTTTAATAAATATTTTTATTTTTATAAAAATGTATGTTAAATATAAAAGGATTTAAAATTTTTTTAAATTATATATAAATTTTAATATTGGTTTTTTTTATGAGATATATTGATTACATTGTGTTTCAAAATGGTGCCAATTATTAGGAAAGTTTGATCCAAATATAGTAAATATTTTAAAAAGAGTTTAAATTGAGATGTTAGTTCTTGTTAAATAAGATTATCCTCTTAAAAGATTAATAATATTAAAAGATTATTCCAAATTTTCCATAGTTGTTCAACTATATGAAATTCTTGAATAATAATAGTTAAGACCTCCTATTAAACAAGGTTGCCCTTCTAAAAAGCCAGTGATATTCACAGCCAATCACTTATATAAAGGCTACAATCAATAGGAATTAAAACCTCCTATATAATATCTATCTTAATTACCAAAAAATGGTCCTTTAATAACCAAAATCTATAATAATAAAGCCATAAATAAACAATATGATATATATGATGCATTATATTGGTTAAATAAGCGATCGGAGGATAAAATGAGGGAGATTAGAATTTATAATTTATGTTGTAAGAATGGAGATATTAGTTTGGTAGAAATTCATAAATTATTTAAATTTTTACAATTATTGTTTATTAGGATTAATCCTAAAATTAAATTATTTAAAAAAAATATTTAATATTATAATTTAATGTTTATTTTTATCTTTATATATTATAAACCTATTGATTATTCTAATAATAATACAGGACTAAGCTGCTTTTAAATATAAAGAATTTTATATTATTAAACTAGCCTAATAAATATGGTGTTGAATAAGAGACTATAATATGTTTAATTATATTTTTATGATTTGTAAATGGCTTTTTAATATTAAATGGTAGTGAATGATAATAATTTAGATGCGGATATCTTGGTATAGCTATTTGAAAAAATTTATGGGAAAAATCCCTACATGAAGAAATATATTACTATTTAAGAACAATTATAAAATGTTATGTGCCAATTAAGAAAAAATAGGATTAATTAGACTTAAATTAAAGCAATTTTAAAATTAAATCTAGATTTTATTATTGAGGAAGGTATTGATTGGAAATGAGAAAATCTTTTAATAATAAATGACATTACTAGAATCATTCCAGATGTATCCAATATAAGATAGTGGTGGAGGGAAATTGTTTTGGTTGAATAAGATATTTCAGATTCTCTTACATACTTTTACATAAGAATCCCAGTTGCTCACCCATCTTACATACCCTTTTCTTATTCTTTAATATGGTTACACAGAAGGATTAGATAAGATTTGATAATATTTATTAATAGATGCAACTATAAGAAAATAAATTTGATATTACAGTAATACTTTCGGTTTTACCTTCACAATCACTATCGGCAGGAATTAATGCCTTTTACTTTCAAATGATTTTTTTAGTAATATTTAATTGATACTTGGGTTATAATAGAGCAAAACCTTCTCAATTAACTACAGTATAAATAAAATGATCTTTATAAGGCTTTTAAGAATGGTTTTAACAACACAATATTAACTAAAAATATTAATATATTATTAATCAAATGTACTACTTATTTACTAATAATATTTACAGGCTTGAAAAGATTTATATTTTATTATTATTAAGATTTAATGACTATTATTTATAAATTTGATTATTTAATATTATTTATTACTTTTATAATAAACCCAAATTAATTAGAAATTAAAAATAAGTTTTTTCTGGAATAAACTATAAGTAATTGGCTTAATATTGGTATAAAAATCTTTAATCAAAAACGTACAATACTTTTAAAGGATATAAAATTGTAATTATGTTTTGGAGTATATATAGGGTTAATATAGATTATTAAATATTAAAAACAAAATTTATTACATATACATTATTTAATCTTTTTAATAAACACTAATTACAATTTTTATTTATAACTAACATATATTGATAGAGTGGTTTGTACAGAAGTACCCGAGCTAGATATTAATCTGGACAGCATCTTACAAAAGGTAATATTTTTAAATATGATGTATGGACCTTGTGGGCAGAGTAGGTTAAATTCTTTGTGTATAATTAAGAATACCTATTTTAAAAATTTTCTAAAATTATTCTATACTAAAACAATAGTGAACCTCAATAATTATTTAATTTATAGGCAAAGGCTTGCAATTAAAATCCCCAATAATAGTTTAAAGCTGCAAATGCTCGATAATAATTGGGTAATCCCATATAACCCTTATTTAAACCAAAAGTATCAGACTTATATTAATATGGAAATATATATTTCAATTAAAGTTGTTAAATATATTCATAAATATATTTATAAGGGTAGTAATAAAATTACTATATATTTACAAATAGAAAAAATATAGATTAATTTTAATTAATAGGTTTAAAACTGCAACAAAATTAATAAATATTTATATAATCAATTTATTAAGCCTTTTAAAACTATAAATTAAATATTTAAATATCCTGTTCACAATATCAAACCTAACATCTAACCTCTGGCTATTCACCTCCCTAATAAAGACAAATTAACCTATAATATAAATGAAAATGTAGAATCATTAGCATAAATAATTAAATAAAGTTATTTGATGTTAATTATATAATTTAATTATAATAAAAATAATTAAGATAGGTAGTATATCTTATATTAAGATTTTCTTAATAATTTCCAATGGTTTCTTAGGGAGAAATGGGCCAGATATATGCGTAAAATAAGGGGAAAGATTGGCTATATTTACTTTGTCCACCCAAAAGTTGGAGAGAGATTTTACCTACAAATGCTACTTACAATAATCCTAGGAGTTATTGATTGGTTGGATTTATTTACTTACAAAGGCATTCAATATGATATTTTTCAATAAATTTGTAAAACACAAGGCCTATTAAAAGATAAAAAATATTGGAAATACTTTTTTAAAGAAATAAGTGTGTTTGTTTCCAATAGATAATTAAGGATCATATTCATTTACATTATTAATAATGGTAATTATTAATTATCTTTAAATATATGGATTAAATATAAAGAATAATTTTATAATAATTTATTAAAGATAGTAATGGGTTATCTTAATCTATTAATCCTTATTGAAGTAACTTATTTTGATTATAGGCTTTATTTGATTAAATAAATTATTATAAAGAATCAAAATTAATTGGAAATTGGTTTCCCTAATTTTATTTATAATTAAGAAAAAGGAGAAAGAAATTGGTTTTTAAATAATAAGTTAAATTATAATAGAAAGTAAGAAGTAGCTTTATGAGATCAAGCACTATTTAAATTCAATAAATGTTAATGCCTTATATTTAAGATAATTATAAAAGTGATATAGGATAATCCTTACAATGTGTATTTTTACCTTTAAAATACTATTAGAATTAAAAAGATCTTTTTATATTTAACATTTTACCATTACTATTATTTAAAAGGTAAAATAGTCTTATATGTAGTTTTATTAGGAATAATAGTTTTTTTATTACCTGGAAGGAGGATAGCTCATTTATAATTCAATATTTTAATTAAACTTAATATTAATTCAATTTATTTTATTTAATGGAAATCAATGGCTACCAAATTCTTCCAGTAAATATCACTAATTATTTAAAATAAAGTAATTATATAATATAAATACACTTTTAAGATTATTTATAAAATATTATGTAATATATAGGAAAATAATTTGCTATTCAGTGGTATCCCTACTTTTTTTAAAGGAAACTTTACACAAATTTTACTTATAGTTCGGAAAGGGTTACATCTGTAAATTATTAATATTTATTTATAAAATTTATTTATATAAATTTAATTTTGACAATTAGTTTTTATTACAAATATAAGGGTTGTGTAAATAAATATAGATAATATTAAATTTATTAAATGGTTCTATAAAATCTTTTACAATTCTGGGTAGGATGGAATGATTCCATTATTTGATTTAATAAAGATATTTGAGAGCAATTAGTAACTATATGATTATATATATTTTCAAACATTATTAAATATGGTTAATCAAGTTTTTACAATTTTTTCTACCTAATACATTCTATTTATATATAATGTTTTAATTAATATAATTAATGATGACCTATTTTAAAAAATTTTTGGAAGGTTTAAGGTATACTAATCCATTAATAATTATATTATAATAAATAATAAAAATCTTTATTAGCCATTAATAGAGGTAATATAGTTCTTATAGCTAATAGGAATACCCCCAACCAAACTACAATTAAAGGTTGGTATCCTAATTATATTATTATGTAACTTAAATTTTAACAAAGGTTTTTATAATGGTACTTAATTGGTGGTTATTTGGTTCAAAAGGTACAGTATTAAAACGCAAATAATTGGGGAAGAGTTTGATAAAAAGGTTCATATAATTTTTAAAATAAAATTGATTTAGGATGATAGCGATTAGCTATTTCTGTGATTTTGATGATAATTCCTAATCTCAGTTTATTTTACTATAATTATAAATAAATTATAAAACCAATCTTTTAATATTATTAGTATTAATCTATAATTCCTACCTTTTATTCACAACCAATTTTATATGGTGATATCTAAGGTTAAAAATATTTAAAAATTAGGAGTATTAAAACTACCTAAATTGAATTCAAGTTTTTTAAATGTAGTATATCCCGAAATATTTTAAAAGCTGGTGAAAGTCACGTAATACTAACATTCAAAATAGGTAATATACATTTAAATAAATAATAACTATTCAACATACAGGAAGAATAATAAATTATTAGAAAGAAATGAATTATTTGAATTAATAATAATTGGTATAATTATATGGGTATAGTTAAAAGAAATTGTGGTATTAAAGAAATTAAAGAAATAATATAGTCCATTTTTACCTTTTTTTATTTACTGTTAAACTTATAATACTGCTTAACATTCATAATATTTACCAATTAACCCTGTAAAAAAAAACTTATTAAAAATTCCGAATATCATCATCACCCTAAAAAAATAAATTATTAATAACCTCCTAAAATTAATGAAGGCACATAATACCTACCTTTATATCTTATTTAATCTAATTAATTATATTATTTAATTTTTTAATTTTTTGTTAAATGGTTTCAAGTTTATAAAGTAATGGCAAAACATTATTATCATTGATCAATTCAAACCGGGACGGTGTTAATCTACCTGCTGATGTAGTGGTAGAAATACCTCCCATTTTACTGCATTTGGATGAGGCTGTAATATATTAATTTATTTTTTGGTAATAATCAATAAAGATCAATAATAAAAATATATATTAGGTTGGTGTGAGCATTTATTGCCACTGCTATTGTAATGGTAGGAAATACAAGCCCCATTAAAACGATTAGGGATAACAATATAATAGTAAAAGGTATTGTTATTCTTTATACAATATGAACATGCCATATTTAATGGGAGAATAATTTTAACTATAAACCCATAAATAATTAAATATAATGAACATTTACAATCAATATAGATAAAAGTATAAAAGGGGATAAAATTATTTTTATAATTATTAATGGGGATAATGTTTAATTATAAATTATAGAAATAATGTTTTTGGTCTTTATAAAAAGATTAAAAAGGTAAATATCATTTAATAATAAGCTATAAATCCTGTTAATACTTAAAATAATATAATCAAAAGTGAAAACAATAAAATGTACATTAGGGTTATCCATCATATTAATAATAATATTATTAATATATATTTTTCGAATCTATTCAAAACATTAAGTTATATAAAATATATAATTAATGTTAATTTTAAAATTAAGGGATATTTTCTTGGGTAGATCATCTATCTCAAAGATCAAATTATATAAAGGGAAGAAATACAATTTATCACAAAGGTTTTGGATAAAAGTAAATATAAGGTCTCAATTGAGATTACCAATTGTTAATTAAGGATTTTCTAAGAATTAAATATCTTTATCTTTATTTTTTTCTATAATAAATTAGGTATACTTTCTGGTTTGGCTAAGAAATGTTACAGGTGTCTTTGAAATATTTACCTCACCAATAGCAGTTTTACATATTAAAATTAAATTAAAATAAATATTAAAAACCATTATAAAACACTAATCAAAATCTAAAAAAATTTAAATTTAATAATAATTATAAGATTTTGTCTAATTATGTAACATATAACACAAAATTCATAGTTCCCATGAATTTTCAAGAAATCTTACCTAAAATAAATTAATTATAACTATTATTAAAAATAAAATATTAATATAAATAAATTTACTGGAATGCGATCTATAAAAATATGAGTTTAGTTTTATTATATAATGAATACACATTGAGAAATAAGGTTAAAAATAGCTGAAATAGATTTGGTTATATTATAAAAGATATAAAGGAACATTTGAAAAAGAGTGGTTCCAGTTTAAATTTAAAATAAAAACCTATAATTACATAATATAGCAATTTATTAATAAAAAAATAAAATGATATAATCTTACTATATGATTTATTAATAAGGTAAAAGAATGATATAATATTATTATATGATAGATAAAAAAATGGAAAAGGTTTAAATGAGATTGTACAAAAGCATTCGGGACTGATCGGAGGTGTAAAATAATAAAAATGGGATGAGCCGCAAAGCGGCTTATCTAAAAAAAACTAGTAATATATATATATAAATAAAATAAAATTTTTAAAATAATATTAAATAATAAATATAATAATTTTATATTATAATCTTATAAAATATAAATAAAATATATAAAAAAAATTAAAATTAATTAAAAAAATTAAAATTAATAATTTTATTTTAAATTATTTTTTAAAAAAATATAATATTATTATATTAAAAAAATAT
>MU623736.1:0-12466 GCA_025201765.1 Daldinia sp. FL1419
TATATATATAAATATATTTTTTTTAAGTTTTATATTTATAAATATATTTATTATATTATATTATATAAATTTAAAATTATATTTAATTATTATTACCATTAATATTTAAAAAGATTTTCTAATAAATGTAAAGGTGTAGGTTTTTTTATTATCAATTACCTACTAATCTCTTTTTATTATTAAATGTATCTTATATTGTTAAAGAAAATTATGTTTATTGGTTTTGTAAATATAAATCTATATATATTTAAATATTTGTTTATTTTTATATTAATTATTTAATTACGATATAATTTTTTAGATATATATATTGATATGGTTTTTAAAGTGAATTTATTTAGTTTTTTAAAATATTTTATATAATAAATAATTTTGGATGTCCAAATGTTATTTTGAAGGTTTTAATAAGTTTTTTTTATATATTTTCTTATATTTATTAATTTTTATTAAGAATATTTAAATAAAATTATTTAAATTTTCTTTATTATATTAAGGGAATTAATAAATAAATCTTAACATTTTTATTTTATTAATTATATATTTTTTATATATACTAATCCTATTTATTAAGGAATTAATATGAAATATTATTTTCCATAACGTATGATATTTATTATTAAAAGTAATATAAAGGGTTATTAATATTTTGATATAAATAATAAATAAAATTATTAATAAAAAATTATCTAGAAAAAATAATAAATAAAAATGTACTTTTATATAAGGATAATTAATCTTTATAATAAAGGTTTCTTTTTTTTTATCTAACAACCCACCTAATTTTATTAACTTATTAATTATATCTAATATATTTATATTTTTAATTTACTTTAAAAAATATATTTAAATATTATTATATATATTTATTCCTTTTTTAAGTTAAGAATTTTAAATAAATTTTAATAAATTATTATATTAATTTATTTTATAAGTTATTAATTTATTTTTAAATCTATTTTATAATTTTTAGAAATTATTATTAAAAACCTTATTTTCTTTAAATATAATATCCTTCAACTCCACTATTTTATTAATATATAGGTTTTAAATTCTGTATATATTTATAAATATATAGCTTATTAAGAAACTTATTCATGCTTTAGAATTGAACTTTTTTAATCTATTTAACTTTTTAAATATTATCATTGTTATAATATAGGTCTTACAACCATATATCCAAAGATAATCTTATTAAGATTTTTAATTATAAATTATAAAATTACTATTTATATTAATATATATATAAAATTAATCATATAATATTTATTAATTCATTTTATATTATAATATTTGATTATGTAAATATATTATTACTTTATAAATTTCAAATTATAAAAAATGAAATAACTTTAAATATACCTTTATAACTTTTACTTTATTTTTAATTATATTCCTTAAACATTTAATAACATTATTTTGAGCTTATATATAAATTATTAAAAATTTAATTTTTATATATAGACTTTCTAAGTATGCATAAACTGCTAACTTTTTTTTAATAATTTTTCAATTAAATTCCCAAACTTTTAAAATAATATCATATTAAATTTTTAAAATATTAATAAAATCTTTTAAAATTTTAATAATTAATATTATTATTCAATTTATAAAATAATAATTAAATATCATATTAGTTCACCAATTTATAATTAATAATAGATTTATAAAACCATTATTTAATTCCTTAATATTATAAAAATCAAAAACTAATTTTACTTTTGGAATTTCATTAATATATTTAAATATTCAATTTACTTAACATTTAACCTTAATAATAATATATATTTCATAATTAACTATTTTAATTCTTTTAATTTAAACTCCAATATTTATTTTAATAAAATTTTCTAATACTTATAAACTTAGATATCTTAATCTTAAATACCATCTAAATACATCTGTTATTAATATTTACCTTTTCTAATTAAATTTATTACATTATATATAAAATATTAATTTAAATATTTTAAAAAAAATATCCTTAAATATAAATTAATTAAAATAATTAATAAATTTAATTATAATTTTATTATTTTAAAGTTTTAAATAAATATATTCTTAATAATTATCCCACTAATATCCTTACCTTTTAAAAACTTATAAAAATATAAGGTTATAAATAAAGTTTAAATAATATATTATATTTGAAAACCTAATTTTTATAATATTATTAATATATTTAATTTTAATATTAATATATCCATAATTTAATATTTAGATTTTATTATTTTCAATAATGATATATTTTCTTAAAAAAGTTTTTTTATAATTAACAAATTTTAATATTTAATTAAAAACATATATTATAATTCTTAAATCTAATATAACTAAATTCTTTAAAAAATAATAACTCATACTATAAACAATACCTATAATATTTATTATAAATACTATTCCTAATTTTGAAATTATTATTTATTTTAATAGTTAATTTTTATTTTTTTGATTAGCTATATTATTTTTATCTTTTTCCTTAAGGTTATTAAAAGCTTTTATTTTTATTACCAATTTGGAATCACATTTAATTTTTTCTTATATGAATATATTAAATTATATATTAACCTTAAAATATTTAAAATACTTTAATTTAATAATATAAAAATATTTTTTGATTTTATAAGAATTTAAATAAACTTTATACTTATTATGTTTATATTTGTGTACTAATGGATATAAATATTAGTTAATATTTACATCATTTTTCTTTTATTTATTTAAATTATTTTAACATTTATTTAACTATTTATTTTATTTAACCAATTTTC
Source organism: Daldinia sp. FL1419 (assembly GCA_025201765.1). Lineage (NCBI taxonomy): Eukaryota > Fungi > Ascomycota > Sordariomycetes > Xylariales > Hypoxylaceae > Daldinia > Daldinia sp. FL1419. The sequence continues at coordinate 2,766 of MU623736.1, forward strand.
TTTTATAAAAATTTTTTTCTTTATCAAAATTATTAATATTATTATTTTTATAATAAATAATAAAAGTACCTTTATAAACCTTTTTTTTTCCTTTTTAATTTATATCTATAATATAAATATAATTTTTAAAAAAGTAAATGATATTTCTAAAGATTAATATTCCATTATTAATTTTTTTTCAATATATTACCGCTTAAATGGAAATCTATTTTTAAAATACTAACATTATTATTTATAAGGTAATTAGGAATTATTTTTATGGATTAATAGTAGCGGTAAGTTTTTTACTTACTTCATATAATATAGTCATTTTTTAGGAGGTAATCCATTCCTCCTAGTTTTTAAGTTGTTTTAAGAGTGGTATTATTACTTTCTTATAGTGTTTTTTTATTTTATATTTATTAGAATTAATGTTAAAGATTTTTTTAAAAATAATATATTTCTTTTAAATATTTTGGGTTAAAAGTAAAATTAATGTTTGGTAGGATTTTAATATAGTTTTTGTTATGTAATTTAAGAGTTGGGTTAATTTGTTATATTTAATATTGTATAGAGTTATGATTTATATATATATTTGTATATTTTTATTATAGTGGAATCTTTTAGTTGGTATAAGTTAGTTTATATTATGAGGGTAAATATTTATAATAGAGTTATTGGGTGTATTTATTGCGTTGTTTTATTTATTTTTTCTAGAGGCTAATAGATTATTTAAGTTTTTAAAGTTAGTTTTATAGTTTTCGATATTTGATTGTATTGGTTGAGAGGTTAGAAAGAATAGAGGTTTTTTTATTAGATTAATATTTTTTGGATTTAGCCAATCCTATATGTTTAGGTTATAAATTAAAGTTATAAAGGCTTAATTCTATATTTTTTAATTATTAAATATAAATAATTAATTTTTTCTTATAATATTTTCAAATAACATTATTTAATTAAATATAATTGAAGTTATATTAAATATATATTTATATGGTACGGTTAGGTTAATATTAATTATATACTTATATTAAAATACAATTAAAACTTTTAATTATTATATAATATATAAAGAAAAATTATAATTATAAAATTTAAATTATTATTTTTGTTATTAAAATTCTAAAATAGAATAGTAAGGCTTTTTATGGAATTATTGCAAAAGAAAGAATTTTTCCACACTATTTTTAGGCTTACTAATCCAACACTTTCTTTTACTTGACACAGTGCACACATGAAAGCGAAGTGGGTTTTTCGAGGCGGCACCGGACCGTGAACGCGACGGGCATGGTGGTATCATAAAACAATGAAGCCATCTTGGACCTCGTTATTGCCCCACACCCGGGCCGCCGCCACACCATTTTACGTAGTTGGCATTATAATATATAAAATGTTTTTCTATATTAAAATTTAATTATTTTTATTAAAAGGTGAATTTTAATAAAAATATAAAATAAAATCAAAATTATAATAATATAGTTTATTTAAATAGGTAGTAAGTAGGTTTTCTCCGGAATACAGTTCTTACCCAGAACAAATATTAAGAGATGGATTGGATACCTATAATATATTCTAGGTAAATTGGGGTAGTAATAAATAAATAAATAAATAAATAAATAAATTATAATAAAAAAGTAGTAAAAAAAAATAAATAAGTGTGTTATTATAAAAAGAAATTGTATTAATTTTATTTTGTAAAATTACTTTATAAGGTACTAAATTGTTCTTTTTTTAGGTGTTGAATTTTCAAGTAATAGTAGTTGTAGTTGTAATATGTAAAGTTTTTTAGGTAGGGTTGGAAAGAAATTTCAAATAAAATTTAAAGTTTATTAATAAAGTAAAAACATAATATAATTTTTAATGTTATTATTTTTTCTTAATGTGTTATAATATTATAATAAATATAAATATATATTATAAATATAGATATATAGTAAATATATAATAGATATATAATAGTTTAATTAATATAAATTTCTTTAAAATTATTTTATTAATAAAAAAAACTTTAATATCACCTGTTTGTACGTAATGGATATATACCTCAGATTATAAATTTAATATTAAAACTATTTCTACCTTTTAAAAATCTTAAATTAATACAAATTATTCCCAAAATTATACACAATAATATGAAATTCTGGGTTTAAAATTATATATTAAAATATAAAATCTCGAAATTGTTCACCTCTTTTTATCAAAATTCAGCGCTGAAGCTGTTTCTTCCCTTTTGGGTACCTAACTAATCTATAATCAATTTATTATCAATTATTGATTAGTATTGGATGGATAAGGTATTATTATATGTAATAGTAAAAGTAAGGGTATTTAAATTAATTTAATAAAAAATAATTATTTTAAAAAAGAATATATTTTAATTGGAAATTAAAATATATGGAGTTAAATATAAGATTAAAATAGGTCTGTACCACCATGGTCACATGATCAACATTCTCATATAATAAATTTATTAATAAATTTTTTTTAATATTTATTTATTATTTATTAAATATTTATAAATAATTTTTTATAATTTTTTAAAATTAAATATTCTATATTCAAAATTCTTTTAAATTTCTTAAAAAATTACTTTAAATTACAAATCTTAATTATTATTAATTATAATTTTTTTAATTATTAAATCATTTTTATTAATTTAAAATATCTTATTTTATATAATAATATTAATAAAATGGAACGTACAAGATTATATAATAATATTAATAAAATGGAACGTATAAGAATCGTGGACCTGGCGAACAAAGGACTAAATATAATAAGAACAATTATTAAATATTATTAATAATCCTTTAATAAGCTTCTTAAGGGGCTAAAAACCCTAAAAAGGTTACAATAAAATCTTAACAATTAACTCCTAAAACTGCATTAGAAAAACATAATTACACTTTTTATACAATTTTTTATTTTTAATAAATAAATTATTTTTATAATATATACTCATATTAAGATTATAATTTTAATATAATATAATATTAAAATATTATATTAAATTTAAAATACTAAAACAATTTTTAATAAAAAAATTAAAATATTTTAAAAAAGATCAATAATAAAATCAAATTAAAAAAATAATAAAATATTTATAAATATTTATATTTTCTTTTATTTAATATAATATATATATAAAAATAAAATAGGTTTTTTAAAATAATATTAAATTATAAATATAATAAATATTATAATATTATATTATAATATTGTAAAATATAAATAAAATATATAAAAAAAGTTAAAATTAATTAGAAAAGATTATAGATTAATAATATCATTGTAAATTATTGTAAAAAATAAGTATAATATTATAATATTAAAAGAAATTATAAAAATATAAAATTATTTATATATATTTATATCTTATATAAATTATATATATTTTAATCCTTTTCCAAAATAATTTCTTTATAATATAATAATATTTTTATTATTTATTAAAAAAAATAATTAAATCATTTTAAATCTTATTATTATTTCATATTAAAATTTAATTATTTTTATTAAAAAATAAATTTTAATAAAAATATTGAACTAAGGTAATGTGATTAAATAATAAGAGCTACTTTGAAGGACCTTGTTGGCCCCCCTTCTAAGGTTTATACACGTTCTTTGGATATAAATAGGCCTTCAGGAGTTGTTTACTTACCTAATTAGTTCAAGTTCTATATAGTTCTTTAAAGATTGCTTTTATAGAATTTTTATATAAAAATATAAAATTTTTAATCTCTTTTTTAAAGATATTTTCTTATAATATACTACCATTAATAAACAATTACTTATATTAGTTCCTTTATTTGATCAGCTTATTCCCCTCCTTAGGATATAGTTACCTTATATCTTCTGGCTCATACAACCTCTGGCTTACTATGGGTTAATTGACATATAGGGCATATCCTGTAGGAGCTATTAGAGCTCCTGTTCAATATAAAATAAAAATAAAAATATAATAATATAATTTAAATGAATAAATAATAAATAGGTTTTCTCCAGAACACGATTCCTATCCAGAATAAATACCAAAAAATAAACCGGATACCTATAATATATTCTAAGTAAATCAGAATAATAATAAATAAATAAATAATAAATAATATTAATAAAATATTCTTATATAAGATTATCTTTTTTAATTTATTTAAATTTATTAAAAAATATTTTAATATAAATAAAAATATTTACAATATCTTTTTAAATAATATTTAAATATTTATTGATTTATTATTATTCCGATTTACCTAAAATATATTATAAGTATCTGGTTTATTTTTTAATATTTGTTCTAAATAAAAATAATATTCTGGAAAAAACTTACCCATTATTTATTTAATTAAATTATATTATTATAATTTTAATTTTATTAGTTTTTTTGGATTGGTCATTTTACGATTAGTTTAACTTTTAGGATTAATTAATTATATTTTATAATTATTAATTTAATTTATAAATTATATTATTAAATTAAAATAATATAATTATATAATTAAAATAATTTTATGAAATTTTATTTATTTTTATAGAATTAACCTTTTTAAGGTTCTTACAGGTTTTTTGGGATATAAATAGGTTTCCAAAAATTGTTTTTTTGTTTGATTAGTTTAAGTTTATTATGGTCTTTTAAGAGTTTTTTTTATAGAGCTTTTGTATGAATATATATAGTTTGAGTTTTTTTTTAAATAAGATCTTTTATAAAGTGTTACCATTTGTAAGTAATTATATATATTTGTTTTCTTACATGATTGTTTTATTCTTTTTTTTAAAATATAATCAGTTTGTATCATCAAACTCATACAGCCTCTAACTTATTATAGAATAATTAAATTAATATACGTTATTATTAATAAATAATTACTTTTATTAGCTTTTTTATCCAATTATTCTGATATTCTTTTTAAAATATAATTTATAATGGATTAATTGAAATATAAGGTAGGTTATATCTTGTAGGAATTATTAAAGTTTTTATTTAATATATAGGTTTTTAGGAGTTGATTCTTATCTAATCAAATTAAGTTTTACTAGTTTTTTTTGGATTGGTCGCTTCACGACCAGTTTGTTTTTAGGATTAATTAATTTTATTTTATAATTACTAATTTAATATTTAATAATAAATATAATTTTTAAATAAAAAAATTATTAAATTAATATAATATAATTATATAATTAAGATTATTTTATAAAATCTTATTAGCGTTTTTGAAACTAATTTTTCTAACTTTCTATAGGTTCTTTTTAGATATAATGAATTGGTATAATATGTTTATATAATAGATGTTACCTTGTAGAGACCCTATTAGCCTCTTTAGAACCAGAGTTTCTAAATCTTTACAGTTCTTTTGAATATAAATAGGCCTTTGAGACTTATCTTTTTTATTTGATTAGCTTAAACTTATTATGTCCTTTTAAGAGTCTTTTTTATAGAACTTTTGTATGAATATATATAATTTTAGTTTTTTTTTTTTTTGTATAAGACCTCTTATAAAACGTTACTATTTACAAATAGTCATATATATTTGTTCCTTTACTTGATTGTTTTATTCCCCTCCCTAGGATATAGTTACCTTATATTTTATATTTTATTTATACTTTTTAATTTTTTATAAGGTAATTGAAGTGCAGGGTAAGGCATATTTTGCAGGAGTTATTAAAGTTCTTGTTTAATATATTAAATTGGAATAATATAATTATATAATTAAAGTTATTTTGTAAGATTTTATTAGCTTTTATGGAACTAACCCTTCTAAAGTTTTTACAGGTTTTTTTGGACATAAATAAGCCCTCAAGAATTATTTTCTTACCTAATCAACTCAAACCTATCATAGTTCTTTGAAGATCACTTTTATAAAACTTTATACAAATATATATTGAACAGGAGCTCTAATAGCTCCTGCAGGATATGCCCTGTACTTCAATTAACCCATAATAAGCCAGAGGTTGTATAAATTAGAAGATATAAGGTGACTATATTCTGAAGAAGGTATTAAAGTAATTAGGTAAGAAATTTAATAGAAATAATTACTTATTAATAATAATATATATAAAGTTAAATAAATAATATATTTAATAAAAAAATAAATTTATAAATTATTATAAAATTTATAAAAAAAATATATTAATTTTTATAAATTTAATTTAATTAAATAAGAAAATAATTCCTGGAGGTTTATTTATATTTATATGAGCTTGTAGGAACCTAAGAAGGATAGGCTCCATGGAAGCTAATAGGGTCTTTACAGGGTAAAACCTATTACATAATCACACTACCCCGGTTCAATATGCTTTTTAATTCTTTTATTAAATATAACCTTTAATATGCGCTATTATTAACAAATAGTTACTTTTATTAGTCTTTTTATCCGATCATTTTAATATCTTTTTTATGATATAATTTATAATAAACTAACTAAAATGTAGGGCAGGACATATCCTCCAAAAGCTATTAAAGTTCTTCTTTAATATATAAACCTCCAAAAATTTATTCTTGTTTGATCAGATTAAGCTCTATAGAATCATTATTCTTTCTTATAGTTTTTACAATAATTTATGACCTTTTTTCCAATTAAATATATTATCTATTCTATCTCTTAAACACCAATAATCACCTCTATTAATTAGCTTTTTATTTGATCATTTTAATACCTTTTTTAGGATATAATCACCTTATATTTAGGTAGTTATTAGAGTTTTTTTTTTAATTATGGCTCCTGTTTAATAAATAGATCTTTAAGATTTAATTCTTATTTGATCAAATTAAATTATTTAAGTATTACCTTTTATATAATTTTGACAATAATTTATAATTTCTTTCCCTTATTGAATATATTGTCTTTTCGTCTTTTTAAGCGTTAATTACCATTATTAACAATTACCTTTATTAATTATTTATTTAATTACTTTAATATTTCTTTTAAAATATAATCACCTTACATTTTTTATTAGCTAAAGTATAGGGCTGGGTATATCCTGCAGGAGTTATTAAAGGTCCTGTTTAATATATAGGCCCTTAAGAGTTATCTTTCTTGTTTGATCAGGTAAAGTTCTCAAGTATAGAATCCTTAGTTTTTTTATAGAGCTTCATATGAAATATATGCTTTTTAATCCTTTTATAGAATATAATTTCTTTAGAATATATTATTATTACCAAACAATCACCTCTATTAATTCTTTTATTTAATTGTTTTAATACCTTTTTTAAAATATAGTTAGTTTATATCTTTTATTTTATTAGAACCTATTAAATTTTCAAAAACAACTTATCCTAAAGTTTCTATAAGTTTCCCTGGGATATATATAAGCCTCTAAAAGTTATTTTCTTATCTAATCAAATCAAATTCTTTATTATAGAAATCAAGCTTTTTAAATAATATCTTTTATAAAATTTCTTACAATAATATACAACTCTTTTATCTCTAATTGAATATATTACCTTTTTTTATTTTTTAAACATTAGTTACCATTATGAATAATTACTTTTATTAACCTTTTATTTAATTATTTTAATACCTTCTTTAAAATATAATTTATTATGGGATAGTTAAAATATAGGATAAGGCATATCCTTTAGGAGTTATTAGAACTCCTCTTTAATTAACGTTTTTATTTAATATATAAATATTTAAGAATTAATTATTGTTTAATTAGTTTAAATTTTTAAGCATTAATTTATTTAATTTTTTTATAACTTCTTATAATGGTTTATAACCTTATTTCCAATTAAATAGGTATATTATTTATTTTATTTTTTAAACGTTAGCAATTACCCTTATTAATTAGCCTTTTATTTAATTATTTGAATACCTTCTTCAGGATATAATCACCTTATATCTAAGTAACTATTAGAGCTCCTATTTAATTAGAGCTCTTGTTTAATTACAACTTTTATTTAATAGTATTAATCCTAAATTAGAACTCTTATTTAATATATAAATCCTCAAATGTTGATTTGTGTTTGATTAGGTTAAGTTCTTTAAGTATCTGTTGGATGGATAAGGTACTATTGTATACAATAGTAAAAGTGAGGGTATTTAGATCAATTCAGTAAAAAAAGTGGTTATAGAAGATAAGAACGTATTCTGATCGTACGATCAGAATATGTGGTTATATACAGGATTAAAGTGGGTCTGGTACCACCACCAAGTCACATGACTAATATTCCCACAGTATCACCTTTTATATACGTTTTTATAATAATTTATGGTTTCTTTTTCTTATTAAATATATTATTAAATTTATTTTTTAAATATTAGTTACCATTATTAGTAATTAATTCTATTAACCTTTTATTTGATTATTTTAATACCTACCTTCTTTAGGATATAATTATTTTATATTTAATTATTAGAATTGTTGTTGAATTAGAGTTGTTGTTAAATTAGAATTTTTGTTGAATTAAAGCACCTATTTAATATCTTAATTGAACAATTTATAGGGAAATTTTGTTAATATAAATTCTTATTTAATTGAAAAAGTTGTACGTCACAGGGAAGCCATAAGTACGCGCACAAGGTACATCAAAATTTAAAATCACTTTAATTTATTATATTAATTCAAAAATTACCTAAAAACACTAATAATTAGTATCATTTAAAAACTAATTCGATTTACGATTTTTTAAGTTAATTTACATTTGGTTGCAACCGGAAATACTTATATAATAGGATTTAATATCCGAAATTATAGGGTTTTTTTGTTAATTTCTCTAAAAGCTGATTGATCAATTAAATTTATGGTGTAACTAATGAAATAAGAAAGACATAGATAAAATTATCATTTTTTTTTATAGTTTTTATAATAGTTTATGAATTTGTTTTTTTATTGAATATATTGTTTATTCTATCTCTTAAACGCTAATTACTATTGCTAACACTCAGCTCTATCAACCTTTTATTTAATCAATTTAATATTTTTTTTAGGATATAATTACCTTACATATTTTATCTTATTTAATCTTTTGGTTTAACTAAAATGTAGGGCATACCTATCTTGTAGGAGTTATTAGAGTTTTTATTCAATATATAAACCTTCAAAAATTAATTCTTATTTAATCAAACCAAATTCTAATATATTAAACCAGGATAATGTAATGATGTAACTGAAGTTAGGTACTTTATTAACCTTTATAGAGCTAACCCTTTTAGGTTTCCACAAGTTCTTTTGAATATAAATAGGCCTTCAGGAATTATTTTATTACCTAATCAAATTAAACTTATCAAAACTATCACATTTTCTTCAGAACTTTTATAATAATTTATAAATTTGCTTTTTACAGAATATATTATCTATTCAACCTCTAGTACACATTATCATTATTAGCAGTTACCTCTATTAACCCTTCTATTTAATCATTTTAATTTAATACCTCTTCAAAATATAATCACCTTATATCTTTTCTTTCATTTATACCTATTAATTTCTTACAAAAACTAAATTAAAGCTCTTATCTAATATATATACCTCCAAAAATTAATATTTACTTAATTAAATTAAATTCTTAAACATCAATTTATTCAACTTTTCTTATAACTTCTTACAATAATTTATTACCATATCTCCACTTAAATATATCATCCATTCTATCTCTTAAGCACCAACAATTACCTTCATTAATTAATTTATTTATTTATTATTTATTACTACCCCGATTTACCTAGAATATATTACAGGTATCCGGTCCATCTCTTGGTATTTGTTCCGGGTAGGAACCGTGTTCC
>MU623737.1:0-12422 GCA_025201765.1 Daldinia sp. FL1419
TTTTAATATATTTTGTTTATATTTTGTAATTTTATAATATAATATTATTTTATTTATTATATTTATAATTTAATATTACCTTAAAAAATTTATTTTATTTTATATATATATTATATTAAATAAAAAGTTTTTATATATTTATAAATATTCTATTATTTTTTTAATTTTATTTTATTATTAAATTTCTTTTAATATTTTAATCTTTTTATTATGAATTATTATAATATTTTAATATTATATTATATTAAAATTATAATTTTAATATAATTATATATAATAAAAATAATTTATTTATTAAGGATAAAGAATTATATAAGGAATGTAATTATACCTTTCCAATATAATTTTAAGAATTAATTATTAAAATTTTATTATAATTTTTTTAAAGGTTTTAAATCTTTAAGAAATTTATTAAGGAATTATTAATAATATTTAATAATTATTTTTATTATATTTAATCCCTTACTTATTAAATCTACAATTTTTATATATTCTAATGGTCCTAGGAGGACTATTTGTTTCAATATTACTATTGTTGTAATTATTCTGTAATATAACCCCTTTCTATATCTGTTCTATTAATGTTTATTAATTATAATATAAGGTTTATAAGGGAATTAGTTCTGGAGGGAGGTGCAGATGTGTTGCCTTATTCCTGGCAAATATAAATATTATAATATATTAAAAGTTTTTTTATGTTAAAAGTTAATTATGTTTATTAAAAAATAAATTTTAATAAAAATATAAAATAAAATTAAAATTATTATAATATAATTTAATTAGATGAATAATAAGTAGGTTTTTTTAAAATATAATTGTTACCCGAAATAAATACTAAAAGATGGACCAGATACCTGTAATATAATTTAAGTAAATGGGAGTACTAATAAATAATAATAATAATATAATTACCTTATATCTTTTATTTTATTTAATCTTTGGTTTATTATGGATCAATTAAAATATAAGGTATATCTTACAGGAACTATTAGAGCTCTTATTTAATAGGATTTTATCCTAATAAAAGATCTTATTTAAAAATTTAAGGATTATATCAGCCTTAAGGTGACCTCTAATAACATATTACACATTTAAGGGTGCGGTAAAAACAAATCCAGAATTTCGGCAGCAACGAAAACCGGAAGCGGTTTAGCCAATAAATCCAAATGAGAGGAGTTTGGGGTACTGCGGGGAATGTTATGTGGTCATCTGGGGTATCATCTGGGGTATCATGGTTCAGGAATTGATTGATATTGGATGCTGAATGAAGAGAGCTTACAGCTTGCATGAGTACCGTCATAGGATCAAAGGGAGCTACCCGAACAAAGGGCCTCTATAGAATTATATATGTGCTGACCGTTATATAAATTAGAGCCCCCTGCGTAATAGTTCCGTTAACATTTTCCCTGCTAAACCCAAGTCGTAACAGACCTTACTATAGCATCAAGATCTATGTTACTTATTTTCGTATAACATTTCCATTACGCCTATCGAAACGTACTCGATGGAGATGAAATTCCCCTGGGGTTTTGTTACGCTTATTCCGGTATTTACCACTAAGCTCTTCGCCGTTGATGCGGTAGAAGACAGGACACAGCATGTAAACCCCTTTATTGGCACTGAGGGCCCAGTCCCAGGTACGTCATATAACGCTGGAAATGTATTCCCTGGAGCGAGTCTACCCTTTGGGGCAGTTAAAGTCGGGATTGATACCGCCGAGTACGTGTTCATGCCCCATAAATGGAACTACGTAAATAACGCCTTGCTAATTATTTACCACATTAGGTGGAATGTTTCATGTGAGTTTCCTTCCGAAGGTGATATCTAGGAAATATAACTATGACGAGAGAGGGAAAATAAATCCAGATTTGAATTACACCCTCGGTCATTCTTACGCCACGATTCGTTGACCGTTTACTTTTTCCAGTTACCGCGAATGGCGGCTATACTCCAGATTCGAACGTCACTGCCATTACGATGTTGCACGAGAGCGGCACAGGCGGAGCACCAACCTACGGGCTCATACCACAAATGCCACTTACAAGTCTAGATGGTGTTAGTTTACTAGATAACCTAACCTACATGCAACCTAGGGTTGGTCCAGACGTGGCTGGAGTCGGATACTATAAGACTCAGCTACAGAACGGCGTCACTGCTGAGATGAGCGCTGCTATGCATGCTGGAATAATTAAATACACATATCCTAAAAGTTCGGATGGTCGTTATATTCTAGTAGACGTTAGCCATTATCTACCGAGCACCGGAGATAAGGGGCAGTTCTACAGTAACGGCAAAATAGATCGTAGCCTCGACGGGGCTTCTTACTCAGGTTACGGTGTATATCGAGGGGGCTGGTCATCGGGTAAGTCACTGCAAACCGTTTATAATTTATATATTAATAGTCACCAGGTGGTGACTACAGAGTGTATTTTTGCGGTATATTTGATTCTGTGCCATTGCGGTCTCAACTATTCTCAGGGAAGGCAACAGATCCATATTGGCCGAGAACAAAAAATGCCGCAGCTACCTTTACCAATGACACCAGCATCGACGGGGGAATCGTGGGATACCAATACGCAGATCGGGTTGGGGCTTTATTCGAGTTCCCCCCAAATATCACAACTGTCAATTCCAAGGTTGGCGTGTCTTGGGTTTCGACAGACAAGGCGTGTCAATTTCTTGACGAGATTCCACATTGGAGCTTGGAAAAGGTTCGAGACGCTGCCAAAGAGAAGTGGAACTCGGACGTATTCTCAAAAATAGAAGTCGCATCGACAAACCACACCCAGTTAGAAATGTTTTACACAGCCATGTATCACGCCCACCTACTCCCCTCAAATAGGACAGGAGATAATCCATACTGGGAATCAGATGAACCCTATTACGATGATTTCTATACCATCTGGGATACGTTTAGATGCCTGCATTCTCTCTTCGTGCTCATTCAACCCCAGACGCAGATTGAGATTGTCAGGGCTCTGATAGACATTTGGCGTTTCGAAGGATTTATGCCGGACGGGCGAAGCCACAACTTTAATGGACGAGTACAGGGCGGTTCTAATGCCGACAATGTGCTGGCCGATTCTTACGTGAAGGGTCTCCGAGGTGGAATCAATTGGAAAGATGGTTATGCAGCCATGAAGACTGACGCAGAGGACTTGCCCTACAATAATTTCGACCCAGAGGACCTGACTGGGAGTACAAAGGAAGGCCGGGGTGCTCTTCGGGACTGGAGGCAATTCGGCTATGTGACGCCGAATTACGGTCGGTCGCTGAGCAAGACCGTTGAATACTCATTGAATGACTTCTCGCTGTATCAAGTCGCTAAGGGAGAAGCACCGGATGAGGCTGGGAGATATCTTAACACCTCCGCGTAGGTTACTACTATCATTAAGTAAGGTTAGTCAAAGTCACTAACTTGGTGAATAGGGGTTGGCAGAGAACGTGGGCCTCCGAAGTAGCCTCATTGAATTTCACCGGGTTCCTAGCGCCAACGTGGCCGAATGGTAGCTATCAGGAGTATGACCCAATATCTTGCGGCTTCTGCGAATGGAGTAGTATAACCTACGAGGGCGTTCCGTAAGTGATATCCCTCGTCCTTCAACAAAGGCCATATATATACTAATATTGTTCAAGGTGGGAGTACTCCTGGACCGTCCCGTTTGATATGGAATCGCTAATATCTCGAATGGGAGGCCAGCAAAAGGCGGAATTGAGGCTAGACACTATGTTCATACCAGGTCTTGCAGGATCCGATGTAGGTGGGAATGGTGCGGGCACAACTATCTACAACCCAGGCAATGAGCCCAGCTTCATGACTCCATTTCTGTACAACTATTTCCAAAAACGACAGCATAAATCGGTTCAACGATCACGAGAGGTTATCGACCAATTCTACAACACGGGACGCTCAGGGATCCCAGGAAACGATGATGCTGGTGCAATGAGTAGTTGGCTTATCTGGAACTTTATCGGTCTTTACCCCGTCGTCACGCAGCCGATATATCTGATCCTTTCCCCACGGTTCGAAAATATTACTGTAAGTGTTGGGGACTCTGGGGCTGTCTTAAGCATCAGGGCTACAGGGCTAGATGAGGGAGCTTATATACAGAGTTTGAAGGTCAACGGACAGACGTGGAGCCAAAGTTGGGTTAACCACAACGATATTGTCCGCCCTAATGGAGAGGATAGCATGCTAGAATTTGAGCTTGGGGTAAGTAGGACTGCATGGGATCTTGGCGATGTGCCTCCCAGTCCTGGTCATTACAGGATTTGATTAGGGCTATGCGTATTAGGATATACTTAGAAGTCATCTCACTCGAAACATAATGACCAGGTCAAGACGTTAAATTTTGCGCGACAGGTCCTAATATGTATGAAGGCAGCATCTTCCACACCCCCCGGCGCAGAGGAATGTCTAGATACCCCAAAGGGAATCCAATGAACGGCAGATTTAAATGAGCGAAAACAGTAGAGGTATGCACCCATCCCCCCGTGGCGTAAAAAAGGGTACACAAATTTAACACATGAACTCAGGAACAGGATGAACCATAATCCATTTCTACCCCCTCAACGAGACGGAAGCATTTTACGAGGAGCTGGACCGCCCTTCTTCTGACCCTCAGGCTTCACCTGTTTGTAAACCCCGTCTGTTTTGGCTGCAGCGGATTGGATTTCGAAGAAGCCCAAGGTACCAACATATAACGCGGTAAGCAGAGATTGAGCTGAGTGGAATGTGACTCTAACGGTCTCAACTTTATTATCTTTGAATTCGCCTAGGATCACTGTTTTATCCTTGGCGGACCGTTCGTCTAAAACCGCAAAGTAAGTCGCACCTTTCAATTGAAGTGATATCTCGTTGACCGACTGGCCTATAAATGGGGAGGAGAAGGGCTGTAATGGTGGTTTTGACGCTTTGGTGGATAGCTGATTGACCGATGTCATAACTGTAAGGCTGAAGTCGCTATTTGGAGTCAAGTCATTGCTTCCAGTAAGAGCTTCATAAAGGAGTGTTTCTAGAACCTGGTTATTGGAAGATTATTAATAGGAGTAACTTTGAAATAGAGGGAAAGCTTACTGGGACTGGTATATTAGCAATACAATATACCGGGTAAGTGAACATGATTAATTATAAATAATATTTAATATGAAAATTTGGTTGTTATTATTGGCAGGAAGGAACTCTATAGCACCTACCTGGCTTATTATGTAATTAGAGTATGTACTAGGGCTAAACCTAAATCCCCACTTAGAGTGGATTAATCTATAAGTTTTTTGATTTTTAAATAATTTATTTATTTATTAAATATAATAATATATTATAATTTATTAATTCTTTTATAATAATATTTTATTTAAAAATAAAAATTTTAATAATTATAATAATTATTATATAATATTTTTAATATTATTTAATATAAGATTGGATTTTAATAAAATTAGAATAATTAATATAAATTAAATTATATCTTTCTTTATAATGCAATAACGCTTTTATTATTTATTAAAGAAAATAATAAAGCCATCTTGGATTTTATTATTGCCCCATATTTGAACTATTGTCATATTATTTTATAAAATTCAAATATTATAATATATAAAATATTTTTCTATATTAAAATTTAATTATTTTTATTAAAAGGTAAATTTTAATAAAAATATAAAATAAAATTAAAATTATAATAATATAATTTAATTAGATAAGTATTGGGTAGGTTTTTTCCGGAATATAGTTCTTACTTAGAACAAATATTAAAAGATGGATCAGATACTTGTAATATATTTTAAGTAAATTAGGGTAGTAATAAATAAATAAATAAATTATACTTAAAATTTAAATAATATAAGAAAATGGTAGAAAAAATTGAAATAAGTTTTAATATTAATATAATTTAATAAAATAATAAAAATAAATTTATTAAAAATTTTATATAATAAAAAATAATTTAAATAAAATGGTTAATTATTAAGTCAAAATTGAAAAAGAACTTAAAAAAATAAAAAAATTATGAATATTAATTTGTAATATATTTAATATTTCTTTTTTAAAAATGACTTATTTATATTACTTTTAATTTTATTATTAATGGAATAGGTTAATAAGATATTTTTTTTATAAAAATAATAAATATTAATTATTATATAAATTAAAATAATTAAATTTAATTAATTAATTATTATAATTAATATTTTATTTAATAAATAAAAAAATTAATAAAATGGCAATTAAATTTATAATATTAATAAAATAAAAAATTCTTTTTAAATTTTTAATAAAATACCATATAAAAAGAAAAATTAAATTAAAAAAAATAAATTTAAAAGGTTATTTTTAATAATTTTATTATAATAAATAATAATATTAATTTATTAAATTTATTACATTTATTGGATAAATTAGATAGAAATGGGTATAGGTTATTAAATAATAATTTAAAATTGGAAAATAATAAAACCTTAATTTTTAATAATTTAATTTTATTGTTTTTAAAGAAAAAAGAAGTAAAAAGATGAAAAAAGATTTATAATTAAAATAATAATTTTTTAAATTAATTAATATAAAAATTATATTAAAATAAAAGAAATTTGATTTTTTATTAAATAAAAATAATTATTTAAAAGATTAATTAAATTAATTAATATATAAAGAAATATTTATATTATTATTTAAAGAAATTAATTATATTAATAAATAAAATTAATTATAATAAATAAATTATAAATAATATTTATTATTTATTTATTTATTACTACTCCAATTTACCTAGAATATATTATAGGTATTTAGTCCATCCTTTAATATTTATTCTAAATAAAAACCATATTTTGGAAAAAACTTATTTATTATTTATATAATTAAATTATAGTTGTCTTCATGATGTGTAGCTGCACCGGGATTGTAGTCCTGGTGCAATACGATATTAAAGTATTGTATTAGGTCCAGGACGTTGTAATAATCTTTAATAAAGGGACTAAAACATTTAAGGAGGGTTAGTAATAGGATGAAATTGGAGAGATAATAGAATATTTATAAATATATAAACTTTTTTTTATTTAATGTAATATATATATAAAAGTAAAGTGGATTTTTTGAAATAATATTAGATTATAAATGTAATAAATATAATGATATTATATTATAATATTGTAAAGTATAAATAAGATATATAAAGAAGATTGAAATTAATTAGAAAAGGTTATAAATTAATAATATTATTTTAAACCATTTTGGAAAATAAATAAAATATTATGGTATTAAAAAGAAGATTGTAAAAATAAGAATGAATAATAGCTTTTTATAAAAATATAAAATTATTTATATATATTTATATTTTATATAAATTATATATATCCTAACCTTCCCCTAAAATAACCTTTTTACAATACAACAATACTTTTATTATTTATAAAGAAAATAATAAAGCCATCTTAAACCTCACTATTATTTCACATTTAAATTATTACCATATTACTTTATAAAATTCAGATATTATAATATATAAAATATCTTTTTATATTAAGGTTTAATTATTTTTATTAAAAAATAAATTTTAATAAGAATATAAAATAAAACCAAAATTATAATAATATAATTTATTTAAATAGGCAATAAGTAGGTTTTTTCCAGAATATGGTTCTTACCCAGAATATATATTAAAAGATGGATTAGATACCTGTAATATATTCTAGGTAAATCGGGGTAGTAATAAATAAATAAATAATTAAATTATATTATTATAATTTTAATTTTACTTTATATTTTTATTGAAATTTACCTTTTAATAAATATAATTAAATTTTAATATAGAGAAATATTTAATATATTATAATATTTAAATTTTATAAAATAATATGGTAATAATTTAAATATAAAATAAAATTTTAATATTCTTATAAAGACTTTTCAGTTTTTTAATTATCTTTTTATAAAACCTTTATAAAAAGCCATATAATTTAATTTATTAGAAATTTAATATTGTAATAAGCAATAGAAAGGCATTATATCATATGCGTAATAATAACACCATTAAAAAGAGATGAAAGGGATGATATATAGATGGTAAATAGTTAAATCCGCAACCTAAACAAACCCACTTTAGAGACTACTACTGTAAAAAAAAAGAAAAAGAAAATAGAAACAAAAACCAAATTTAATAAAATAAATATAATTATAATATTAATTAATAAATTAATAAAAATAATTAAATTTAAAATTAATAATTTAATAAAAGAAATAAAAATAAAGATTAAAAAAATAATGAATATATAAAAAACGCATATTAATACCACAATACCCATAAAATAAAAACAATAACAAAACAACATCCCCAAATTAAATAAAATAAAAGAATTAATTATTATTTTTATTATTATTTATTACTACCCCAATTTACCTAGAATATATTACAGGTATCCGGTCCATCTTTTGGTATTTGTTCCAGATAGGAATTATATTCCAGAAAAAACCTACCCACCACCTATCCAAATAAATTATATTATTATAATTTTAATTTTACCTTATATTCTTATTAAAACTTACCTTTTAATAAAAATAATTAAACTTTAATATAAAAATATATTTTATATATTATAATATTTAAATTTTATAAAATAATATAACAATAATTTAAATATAAAATAATAATAAAATTTAAAATAACTTTATTACTTTCTTTAATAATCAATAAAAATATTACTATATCACAAAAAGGTTATTCCAAAAAAAAAACCAGGATATATATAATCTATATAAAATATAAATATATATAAATAATTTTATATCTCTATAAAAAACCATTATTTATTTTTATTTTTATAATTTTTTTTAATACCATAATATTATATTTACTTTCCAAAATAATTTAAAATAATATTATTAACCTATAACCCTTCCTAACTAACCTTAATCTTTTTTATATATTTTATTTATATTTTATAATATTATAATATAATATTATTATATCTATTATATTTATAATCCAATATTACTTTAAAAAACTTACTTTATTTTTATATATACATTATATTAAATAAAAAAAAACTTATATATCTATAGGTATTTTAATATTTTTCCAATTTTATCTTATTACTAACCCTCCTTAAATATTTTAATCCCTTCATTAAAAATTATTATAATATTCTAAACCTAATATAATACTTCAATATTATATTATATTAAAATTACAATCCCAATATAATTACACATCATAAAAATAACTTACTTACCAAAAATAAAAAACCATATAAAAAGTATAATTACGCTTTTTTAATATAATTCCAGGAATTAATTATTAAAATTTTACTATAATTTTTTCAAAATTTTTAAACCTTTAAAAAATTTATTTAAAAATTATTAATAATATTTAATAACTATTTTTATTATATTTAATCCCTTATTTACTAAATTTATAACTTTTATATATTCCAACAATTTTAAAAAAATTATTTATTTTAATATCACTAATATTATAATTATTCTATAATATAACCTTATTTTATATTTAATCCATTAATACTTATTAATTATAATATAAGATTTATAAAAAAATTAATTTTAAAGGAAAATATATATATATCATCTTATCCCCAATAATTTACATTATCCATATATATTATTATTATAATAATCTTTCATTTAAAAAATTTAAATAACATTAAATACTTTACTATTCCCTAATAATAATCCATTATAAATCCTTAATAATTTCCTAATATATTTAAACTTAAGCCTTAATAAATACAATCCTTTTTTTAAAAATACATTTACCCTTATTCAAAACTCCCTAATATATATAATTAAAAAGAAATAAAGAAAAAAATAAGGAAATAAACGTGGAAAAGGATAATTCCAACAAATACAATTTAAAATAAATATAAAATAATCCCAAATAAATATAATCCTTTTAAAGGACCCTATCAATATATTATTACCTATATCTTTTTATTTAATTATAAATTCTTCCTATTTAACTCAAAATTTCTAAAAATGTTTATATTAAGTAAATTATAATATTATTTTATACATAAATAATTAAATTTATTTAAAAAACTAATAGGTTATTAATAAGGCTTTATTAGGATTGAATAACGCTTTTTCATAATTTACATTAATTAAAAAAACCTTCAGGATTAAATTCCATCTGAAACAGGCTTATACCAGAATGTATTTAAAATATTTAAAAATTATATATTTTACTATTTCCTTTTTACTACATTTACACCTAAGAATATTTATTTTAAAAACCTTTTTACTAAACAAAAAGATTTTTAATCTTATTTTTTAAATACATATTTATAATAATATTAATACTTTATATTTTTATAAATTAAAATATTAATTATTAATCTTTATACTAAAAAATAGTAATTAAATTATTAACATAATAATATCCTTCTTATATTATTCCCATCTTTCCATCTAATAATTTAAAAATTTTATGTTAAAATATTGGCATTTTTTTATTTAACACTCCAATTAATCCTAACTTCTATAATATATATATCCAATATTTAAATAATAATAGAAAAACCCTATTTTTTCCTAAACCTCTAAAATTCCACCCATTTTTGAATTTTCTATCTTATTTTTTAAATTTTGAAATTAAAGCTTTTATTACTTATACAAAACTCAACTATTACTACTATCATATTTAAATAAAGATATATTAAGGGGTAACCCAACTTTATCTCCAATTATAATATTTTTATCACCTTATACGCACCATCAACTTCCTATAGGCAAACCAATTAAATAATATCCAATTTTTTAACAATGCCTTTTACCTTATAATTTTGACTTAAAATATGCCATGCCGCTGCTCTATATGCTATTGCACTTCATATTACTTTCATATAGATTTCTTTTGTTCGGGCTGCGCTGCAACCCAAAAGAATTAATTAAAAAAATAATAAATAAAAAATTAAAATTAATAAATAATATTAAGAAATTACAAGAACAATTTTGGATTGTGGTTATTGAAGGAGTTATTAAACTTTAAACCCCTACCATTATAGTACTAACCTATTTCCAACGCAAAATTACAATTAAAACAACAATGGAATTATAAGAAATATTAAAGAAAAACCCCCCAAAAATTATACAAACCATTAATAACACAATCAATAAAAACAAAATTATAATAACGTACCAATTTTACAATAATAATATTACAATAACATTCCAACCTAAAATTAAATAATACAAAAAAAACCAAAATTAAATTAAAAAAACATTCAATTAAAAAATAACCAAAACAAATAAAATTTTTATAATAATAACCAAAAATCTAAAAACAATTAATTTAAAAATATTTAGGTTAATTTATAAAATTTAATAAAAATCCTTTTAAAAAAAAACAAAATTAAAATTTTTAATATTAACCCCATATTTAAAAAATATTCAAAAACCAAATTCATAACTTTAATTGTAAAGGTTAATAAATTAAATATAACCTATTAATTTTGCACTAATAAACTATTATAAAAAGTTAAACTTCACCTTTACAAATTATTTATAAAAAATATTAAAATAATATAATATTTTAAATACTATTATTTCAAATATATTATAAAATACTATAAAAAGTAATTTAAATATGGTAAATATACAGGCTTTACCTATAAAAAAAGTAATTTAACATACAAAACATTAAGAAAATATTAGAATTATAATAGGATATATAAGGTATGAAATTTAAAATATTTAAAAGTAATTAAATAAAAAAATGTAACAAAAAAAATATATATATATAAATTAAAGTAATTTAAAGAAAGGAATAATATTGATTATATTTTTAATATACATGGTACCACATATAATAATTTTATATTAATAATTCCAAAAAAAATAAAAAACCACATTTTTAAAGAAGAAAAAACATAAAATTCCCAAAACAAAAATATTTCAGATTTTTCCAAAACAACTACTGCAATAAATAACATTCCTAAACTGAAAATAAAAACAAAAAATAAATCTTATACAAAAACTTATTTAAAAATAAAATTTAACAATAATATTCCTTCAATCCAAAACTTCCTTTATTAAGAAGATTCCACCACAGCAGCAACTTCCAATTAAAACTACCTTAAAAAAAAAACAAATCTCCTAAAAATATTATATAAATTATATATAAAATTATATAATTATTATAATATATTAGAATATAAAAAAAAGTTATTAAATTATATTTTAAATTTTTAAAAATAAAGGGATACCAAATATTATAATTATTTAAAAATTTTATTTTAATAATAAGAAATTAAATTACCCTTAATCTGGTAATTATGAGTTAATATAATATAATATAAATTAAACTATAATTTATATATATAAAAGAATTAACCTAAAAAATTAAAAGAAAGAAATAGGTTATAATTAAATTATAATATTAATTTAAATAAAATTCAATACCCTTATTATATAC
>MU623738.1:0-12412 GCA_025201765.1 Daldinia sp. FL1419
TTATATTATAATTAAAATTTATATTAAGATCCTTAAAGGTAAATCTAAATTTCTATAAAATTTTACCCTTAATTTAATAATAATAATAAAATTTATTAATTTTTTTAAAATTATTTATATTAATATTATAATTAATTTTATTTAAAAGATTATAAAGTTTTTTAATTGTAAAATAATTGAAATAAATATGTAGGTATTATACTTCTATTTTTATAAAATAAATAATATTGTTTAAATAAAATTATAAATATTTTTATTTTTGTTTAATATTAATTGTTATATTATTTTTATATATTAATTAATTAATAATATTATTAAAATATATTTTTAAATAATTTATATCTTTAATTAAAAAAAATATATTTAATTCCCTAATATAAAAATTTATATTATTAAATGGGGTATTAATTATAATAATATTTAATAATTTGATAAAAGATTTATCTTTAAACCTAATATTGGCTTTTCTAATATAGGTACAATCCATTTCAAATTTTTAATTAAAATATTTATTAATAAAAGTAAAGTATTATCCTTTATTTATTATTAAAATATAGGTAATTTTAATATTTAATATAATATTTTAGAATATAATTTTTATATATTAGTTTAAAATAAAAATAATATTAATCTTTTTAATTATTAAAAGAATAAAAATTATGATGTGGTAGTGGAATATTTGGTTGGATAGGTATACTACTACTATGAACTATATATCCTCATTATTTTTCAATTTTAAAATTATATTATAAACATTATTGTCCTTTTATTTTAAACTTTGGTTTTTAAATCTTTTATAGTTTGTTAGAAAAGTTATATAATTTTTTTTGGATATGCCACATTTGGCCTTCCAATTTTCTTTAATTTTCTTACAATTGATTTTTAAATATTTAATAAATTAATAACTTTTTTTTTGTATATTTAACATTTATATTTCTAAATTCTTTTAAATTATTTAAAAATATATTTTTTATTTTTATTATTTTTATAATATCTTTTATTAATATAATTATTATAAAATTTTTTATTATTATTTTTATTAATATTATTATTTTAAAATTATTATGGTATTTTTATTATTTTATAATTTTAGAAGGATGTTTAAAGTTTATTAATTAAGGCTATAATTATTTTTAATGATTTAAAAAATATATTTTAAAATTGTATTATATCTTAATATATTTTATAAATTATTATAATAAATTATAATTTTCTTTTATAATTAAAATTAAATATTTTTTAATATAACTATAATTTATTAAATAAAATTTATAATATTTCCATATTTATCTTTTCTTAATTTTGCTTTTTTATTTTAATATTAAAGAAAATGGTACTTATTTAATTTTGGTAGTATTAGTTTTTATTTTTTATAATATTAAAATAATATTATAAAATAAAATATATATTAATAAAATATTAATATTAAGAAATATTATATAAGAAATAAAAGGATGTTTTTTTTATTAATATTAATGAAAACATAATATAAAATTATAATAGGTATATATTTATTATAAAATATATTTTTAAAAAAAATTTAAACTTATTTTTGAAAATATTATATAATTTTTAATATAATTGTTATTAATATTTTAAGTTTTGTTAAAATGTTTTATAATAATAGATAAATATATTTTATTAGGAATATATTTTAAAAGAATTATAAAATAAATTAATATTTATTAATTATTAATAAATATAAAGATTTAATTTTAAAGGATTCTTTTTTATATAAATAATAATGTTATTAAGAAGGAAAAATTATAACTTTTTGTTAATTGGTTCCCTCCACCTGTTCCAACGCCTAAAAATAATATTATAATTATATATAAATCATCTAATAATAATCCAGGAAATCCAAAACCATTTCCCAGGGTTGGAAGAAGGGATTAAGTTAATATAAGGCCTATATCATATTTAAGATTATAACCTAAATTATATCCTTATTATTTTTATTATATAAAATAAGTAAAATAAATTGGAAGGGGTAAAAAGGGTGGTAATTAAATAAATGTTAAAGATTCTTATTAAAAAAAAAGCCTAAAAGAAATACCAAATATTATTTAATTCCTTTATCAAAATTATTTTAATTGATTAAGAGGTTTTTAAATTCCTTAAGGGCTATAACAGAATTTTATAAGGTAGGGGTAGGGTAATAATTAATATAATAAAATTATAATTGAAGGGGAAAAAAATTATAAAATAAGTTCTATTTAAATTATTAATAAAATATTAAAAATAAAAAAAAAGTTAAATAATAATGGTTGTAAGGTAAAAAATATATATTATATAAAATAAGGAAAATTATAAAAAATAGTATTTAATTATTCCATCTGTATGATTTAATAAATAGATATTTGTAAGTTATAAGTTATTAGTTATTATTGTTATATAAATATTATTATTTAAATAATTGATCCTATATTAAAATATATTAATCCTCTCTTAATATTAATTATTAATATTCTTTATATTAATATATTAAATCATTTAAATTTTATAATCTCCAATTTATTTAAATTTTATTATAATAATTTACCTATAAATATAAGATTATTAAATACTTTTATATAATTAATATTTAATTTTTTTATATAAATGTTTTTTTATATTAATATTATTTATAAAATAATCCTAATTAATTTTAATATATTAACAAAATCATTTATAATAAATCCTTTAAAATATTCCTTATATTCAATTAATATTTTATTAAGTATATATATATATAAAGAATTTAAATTTATAACTTCAAAATCTCTTATTGTTTATAATACCTAAATTATTTTCTATTTAAAGATTGTATTTATAAAAATAATATTTATTTATTTTATAATCTTATAATTAAATTGGTTGATAAATATTAGGCTTTAGAAAGGCAAATATTTCATTAATTTATAAAATATATTTATATTTTCCACCTAAATAGCATCCATATCATCAAATAGGATATAGCTTTATACTTACATTAAACTCTTTAGTTGAAACATTGTAGGGATAGGTATTAAAAATAAGTATAATGATAAAGATGGTGATTTGGGAAGGTGTATATTTTAAAAATTAAATAATATTAAATAATAACTATCTATTATAAAAATAATTGGAAATATAATACTAATATCATTTATATTACTACAATAAAAACTTCTAAATTATTATAATAATAATTTTTCTAACTTTATTAATCTATATTATTAATTATTTAATAATATTAATCAATATTAGTAAATACATATATAAAATAAAAGCAAAATAATAATAAAATAAATAACAATAAAAATAAAATTAATATATTATAATTATCTAAAAAAAAAACTATCTAAAAAAGATAAGTAAGAAACTTATCCTTATATAACAATAGATACACAAATACTTCTTAAGGGTCGTATGCCAGACCAAGGACATAAGTCATACAACCACCAATTAAATAAGAGTTTTAATTAAATAAAAGTTTTAATTAAACAAAAATTTCTATAAAACATGCCTTACATTTTTTTTGTACAAATTTTTATAAAAAAAATTAATAATTTTGTATTTGAGAATTTGAGCTAATCAGATAAGTAAATAATTTTTAAAAACTTATTTATATTAAATATAAACTTTAATTAAACAGGAATTTTTGTAAGATATACCTTAACCCTATATTTTTATTATATAAAGTTTTATAAAAAATTAATAATTTAGTGTTTTTAAATTAATCGAATAAAAAAATAATTTTTAAGAACCCATTTATGTTAAATATAAATTCTAATAATTTTTTATTATATAAATTTTTATTAAAAAATTAATAATTTTATACTTAAGAATTTAAACTAATCAAACAAAAAAACAATTTCTAAGAAACTCTAATAACTTTTACAAAACATACCTTACAATTTTATTATATAAATCTTTATAAGAAAACTAATAATTGAAGGTATTTTAATTTAAACTAATCAAACAAAAAAATAATTTTTAAAAGTTTATTTATATTAAATTAAAACTTTAATAGATATATTTTAACATTATACTTTTATTATATAAATTTTTATAAAAAAATTAATAATTAAATATATTTTAACTTAAATTAATTAAATAAGAAAATAATTTCTAAAAATTTATTTATATTAAATATAAACTCTAATAATTCCTACAAAATATACCCTATACTTTATTATACAAATCTCTATAAAAGAACTAATAATTTAATATTTAAAAACTTAAATTAATCAAACAAAAATTAACACTTAAAAATATATATATTAAACAAAAAATCTAATTAAACAAAAACTCTAATAACTCCTACAAAATATGCCCTACATTTTATTATACCAAACTCTATAGAAAGTTGACGATTTTATATTTAAAAACTTAAATTAATCAAACCAGAAAACAATTTCTAAAAATTTATTTATTTAAATAAAAACTCTAATTAAATAAAAGTTTTAATTGTTCTTACAAAATATACCCTGCAGTTTTATTGTACAAATTTCTATTAAAAATTAACAATTCTATACTTAAAAACTTAAACTAATCAAATAAAAATCAATATTTAAAAACTTATTTACATACCAAAAAACATTAGATTAACAGACTTTATCCTGGCCCTATCACCCCAACTCATTACTATAAAAAAACTAACAATTCTATATTTAAAAATTTAAACTAATTAAATTAGAAAACAACTTTTAAAAATTTATTTATATTAAATATAAAATCTAATTAAATAAAAATTCTAATAACTCTTACAAACTAATAAAATCTTCCAACTTTAATTACATAATTACATTACAACCTTCTATAACCCCCCCCCCCCCCCCCCCCTTAAAAAAAAACCTTATATAATTAAGATAACTCAATTATAAAAATAATTAAAAAAAATTTAATTAAAAACATAAAAATAATTTTATATTTTTATAAAATGTTATTATTTATTCTTATTTTTATAATTTTCTTTTTAATATTATAATATTATATTTATTTTATAAAATGATTTAAAATAATATTATTAATCCATAACTCTTTTTAATTAACCTTAATCCTTTTTATATATTTTATTTATACTTTATAATTTTGTAATATGATATTATTCTACCTATTATATTTATGGTCCAGTACTATCTTAAAAAGCCCATTTCATTTTCATATATATATTATATTAAGTAAAAAAAAGTTTATATATTTATAAATATTCTATTATCTTTTCAATTTTATCCTATTATTAAACCTCTAATGTTTTGATCCCTTTACTAAAAACTATTACAATATTCTGGACCTAATATAATACTTTAATATTATATTATATTGGGATTATAATCCTAATATGATTATATATAATAAAAATAATTTATTCATTAAGAATAAAGAACTATACGAGGAGCGTGGCTATACCTTTCCAGTGCAATTCTAGGAATCAATTGTTGAGGCTTTATTGCAACCTTTTTAAAATTTTTAAATCTTTAAAAAAACTTATTAAAAGATTATTAATAATATTTAATAATTATTCTTATTATATTTAATCTTTTATTTATTAGGTCCACAATTTTCATACGTTCTAACAGTCCCAGGAGGACTATTTATTTCAGCATTACCGACGCACTTATTAATATATTTAAATCTAAATTTTAATAAATACAATTTTTTTATTCAAAATATATTTACTTTTATTCAAAATTCCTTAATATATATAATTAAAAAGAATAAAAAGAAGAATAAGGAGGTAGATGTAGAAAAGGATGATTTTAATAAATATAAAATAATTTTAAATAAAGATAATTTTTTAAAGATCCCATTAATATATTATTATTAATATTTATTTATTTAATTATAAACTTGTTTATTTAATATATAATTCTTAAAAATATTTATATTAAATAAATTATAATATTATTTTATATATAAATAATTGAATTTATTTAAAGAATCAATAAATTATTAGTAAGGTTTTATCAGGGTTAGATAATATCATTTTAGAATTTATATTAATTAAGGAAAACCCCCTAACACAAAAATACCTCCTAACATAAAAATCAATAATTGCTATTTTAATTTACAGAAATATAAAATATTAATACTATTACAGATATATATTAAAAAAATAAAATTAAAAACCTTCCTATTTAATACCGAAATTCTTAACATAAATACTCCTAAATATAAATATAATAAAAGAAAAACAATATAATATATAATTTTTAAATATCTTAAATATATTCTAACATAAGCCTATTTTAAATAAAATTTAACCCTAAAAATTTTCTTAACTAATACAAACTATAAAAAAACATTATCCAATCCTAATAAAATCCCATTAATAACCCATTAATTCCTTAAATAAATTTAATTACCTATATATAAAATAATATTACAATTTATTTAATACAAACATTTCCAAAAATTTTAAATTAAATAGAAAAAATTTACAATTAAATAAAAAAAGTATAAATAATAATATATTAATAAAATCTTTTAAAAAAAATTACATTTACCCAAAATCATTCCGCATTTACCCCAAACCATACTTATTAAAATTGCCCTCCTCTACATCCACCTCCTCATTCTCCTCAATCATATACATTAAAAAATTTTAAATAAAAACAAATACATTCTTAAAAAAGAAATTGTACTTATTAAAACTTAAATTTAAATATATCAGAAAATTATTAAAAGTTTATAATAAATTATTATTTAGAAATTAAGGTCAATTGGAACGTTAAATAGAAGGGATGTCAATATCCCAAAGAAGTTCTTTTAAACCATTAGATAGAAAGATAGGAACGACATAGGAAGGGCACTGTTATGCCAATAATTTAGTTACTATTTCCTGGTATAAAGATCAATAATTAGTATTTTAATTTGCGGAAGTACGAAGTGTTGGTGCTATTACAAATATGTATTAAGAAAATAAGATTAAAAGTTTTTTTGTTTAGTAGAAAGGTTTTTGGAATAAATATTCTTAAGTGCAAATGTGGTGAAAAGGAAATAATACAGTATATAATTCTTAAATATTCTGAATATGTTCTAGCATGGGCCTGCTTCAAATGGAATTTAACCTTGAGAGCTTTCTTAACTAGTATAAACTATAAAAAAGTGTTGTTTAACCCCGATAAAACCTTATTAATAGCTTGTTGGTTTTTTAAATAAATTTAATTATTTATATATAGAATAATATTATAATTTGTTTAGTGTGAATGTTTCCAGAAATTTCGAGTTAAGTAAGAAAAACCCACAATTAAATAAAAGGATATAAATAATAATATATTAGTAGGGTTCTTTAAGAGGATTATATTTATCTGAGATTATTCTGCGCCTATTCTGAACTGTATTTATTAGAATTGTCCTCTCCCGCATCTGCTTCTTTATCCTCTTCTTTATTTTTTTTAATTATATATATTAGGGAATTTTAAATGAAAGTAAATGCATTTTTAAAAGGAGGATTGTGTTTATTAGGATTTAAGCTTAAATATATTGGGAAATTATTAAAGATTTATAATAAATTATTATTAAGGAATAATAAAGTGTTTAATACTATTTGAACTTCTTAAATAAAAGATCATTATAATAATAACATATATAAATAATATAGATTATTGGGGATAAGGTAATATATATGTGTTTTTTTTTAAAATTAATTTTTTTATAAATCTTATATTATAATTAATAAATATTAATAGATTGGATATAAAATGGGATTATATTGTAGGATAATCATAACATTAATAATATTAAAATAAATAATCCTTTTAAAATTGTTAAAATGTATAAGAATTATGGATTTAATAAATAAAAGATCAAATATAATAAAAATAATTATTAAATATTATTAACAATCTTTGAATAAGTTTTTTAAAGGCTTAAAAATCTTAAAAAAGCTATAACAAAATTTTACTAATTAATTTCTGGAATTATGCTAAAAAGGTGTAGTTATGTTTTTTATACAGTTTTTTATTTTTAATAAATAAATCATTTTTATAATATGTAATTATATTAGAATTATAATTTTAATATAATATAATATTAGAATATTATATTAGATTTAAGATATTATAATAATTTTTAATAAAAAGATTAAAATATTTAAAGAAGGTTAATAATAGGATGAAATTAGAGAAATATTGAAATATTTATAAATATATAAGTTTTTTTTTACTTAATATAATATATATATAAAAATAAAGTAGGTTTTTTGAGGCGGTATTAGATCATGAATGTAATAGATATAATAATATTATATTATAATATTGTAAAATGTAAATAAAGTATATAAAAAAGATTGAAGTTAATTAGGAAGGGTTATAGGTTAATAATATTATTTTAAATTATTTTAAAAAATAAATATAATATTGTGGTGTTAAAAAGAAGGTTATAAAAGTAAGAATAGGTAATAGTTTTTTATAGAAATATAAAATTATTTATATATATTTATATTTTATATAGATTATATATATTTTAATTTTTCTTTAGAATAATCTTTTTACAATATAATAATGTTTTTATTATTTATAAAGAAAATAATGAAGCTATTTTAGACTTTATTATTACCTTATATCTAAGCTATTATTATATTATTTTATAAAATTTAGGTATTATAATGTATAAATTATTTTTTTATATTAAAGTTTAATTATTTTTATTGGAAGGTGAGTTTTAATAAGAACATAAGGTAAAATTAAAGTTATGGTAATATAGTTTATTTGGATAGGCGGTGGGTAAATTTTCTTTAGAATATGGTTTTTATTTGGAATAAATATTAAAAGATGGATTGGATACCTATAATATATTTTAAATAAATTGGGGTAATAATAAATAAATAAATAAATAAATAAATTATTATTAAAAAATAATAAAATATTTAATATTAATTAAATTTCTTAAATAAAAAATTATTATAATAATAATATATAAAAATAATATAAATTATTAAAAATAAAATAATATATATATATTTCCTTTTAAAATTAATTCCTTTATAAATCTTATATTATAATTAATAAATATTAATAAAATAAATATAAAATAAAATCATATTATAAAATAATTATAATATCAATAATATTAAAATAAATAATCTTCCCAAAACTATTAAAACATACAAAAATCATAGATTTAATAAATAAAAAACTAAATATAATAAAAATAATTATTAAATATTATTAATAATCCCTTAACAAACTTCTTAAAAACCTAAAAATTTTAAAAAAATTATAATAAAACCTTAACAATTAACTCCTAAAATTGCACCAGAAAAATATAATCACACTTTTTATATAATTCCCCATCTTCAATAAATAAATCATTTTTATAATATATAACCATATTAAAATTATAATCCCAACACAATATAATATTAAAATATCATATTAAATCCAAAACGCCATAATAATTTCTAATAAAAAAACCAAAATATTTAAAAAAGATTAATAACAAAATAAAATTAAAAAAATAATAAAATATTTACAAATATATAAACTTTCTTTTACTTAATACAATATACATAAAAAAACAAAATAGGTTTTTTAAGGCAATATCAAACCATAAACACAACAAATATAATAATATTATACTACAATATCGCAAAACACAAATAAAACATACAAAAAAAACTAAAATTAATTAAAAAAAATTACAAATTAATAACACCATTTTAAACCATTTTAAAAAAATAAATATAATATTATAATATTAAAAAAAAATTATAAAAATAAAAATAAATAATAACTTTTCATAAAAATATAAAATTATTTATATATATTTATATTTTATATAAATTGCATATATTTTAATCCTTTTTTAAAATAACTTTTTTACAATATAATAACACTTTTATTATTTAATAAAAAAAATAATAAAATTATTTTAGATTTTGTTATTGCCTTATATTTGGGCTGTTACCACTCTATTTCACGAAATTTAGGTATTATAATACATAAAGTATTTTTTTATATTAAGATTTAATCATTTTTATTAAAAAATAAATTCCAATAAAAATATAAAATAAAATTAAAATTATAATAATATAATTTATTTAAATAAATAATAAATAAGTTTTTTCCAAAATACAATTCCTACCTAGAACAAATATCAAAAGATGGACCAGATACTTGTAATATATTCTAGGTAAATTGGGATAATAATAAATAAATAATAAATAATTAAGGAAAGTTTTAAAATTAATTTTTAATTAAATTAAATTTATGTTAAAATATATTTAAGATATTTAAGAATTATATATTATGTTATTTTCCTTTTATTATATTTATAATAAAAATATTTATTTTAAAAACCTTTTTTTAAATAAAAATCTTTTGAATTTTATTCTTTTGGTGTATATCTGTAATAATACCATTATTTTGTACTTTTGTAAATTAAAATATCAAATATTGATTTTTATGTTAAAAGATAGTAACTATATTGTTGATATAATGATATCCTTTTTGGACCGTTTTTATCATTTAATTGAATAATTTAAGAAGGTTCTTTTTAAAAGTTTAATATCTTTTCTATTTAATATATTAATTAATATTAATTTTTATTATATATATAATTAATATTTATATAATAACCAAAAAATCTTACCATTTTTTAAGCCTTTAAAATTCCATTTATTCTTAAACTTTTTAATTTATTTTTCTTTTTTATTGAAGGCCTTCTTATTTAGCAGAAGGGTTCCCTCAATAATATTCTTGGGTGCAGATGTAGTAAAAGGGAAATAATATGGCACATAATTTTTGAATGTCCCGAATATACTCTAGTACGGACCCATTTTAGATAGAAATTAATCCTAAAGGCTTTTTTAATTAGTATAAATTATAAAAGAATATTATCCAATCTTAATAAAACCTTATTAATATTTTATTAATTCTTTAAATAAATTTAATTGCTTATATATAAAATAATATGATAATTTATTTAATATAAATATTTCTAAAATATTTACATTAAATAAAAAATTATAAATAATAACATATTAATAAGGTCTTTTAAAAAAACATATTTATTTAAAATTAATTTATATCTATTCCAAATTATATTTATTAAAATTGTCTTCTTTTATATTCACTTCCTTATCCTCTTCTTTACTTTCTTTAATTTTATATATTAAGGAATCCGGAACAAAAGTAAGTGCATTTCCAAAAAGAAGGTTATATTTATTAAAATTTAAACCTAAATATATCAAAAAATCATTAAAAAATAATAAAATATTTAATATTAATTAAATTTTTTAAATAAAAAATTATTATAATAATAATATATAAAAATAATAAAGATTATTAAAAATAAAGTAATATATATGTATTTTCTTTTAAAATTAATTCCCTTATAAATCTTATATTATAATTAATAAATATTAATAAAATGGATATAAGAAGATTTATATTTTAAAATAATTATAATATTAATGATATTAAAATAAATAATCTTTTTAAAATTATTAAAATATATAAAGATTATAAATCAAATAAATAAGAAATTAAATATAATAAAAATAATTATTAAATATTTATTTATTTATTTATTTATTACTACCCCAATTTACCTAGAATATATTATAGGTATTTAATTCATCTCTTAATATTTATTCTGGGTAAGAACTGTATTCCAGAGAAAACCTACCCACCACCTATCTAAATAAATTATATTATTATAACTTTAATTTCACCCTATATTCTTATTAAAATTTACCCTTTAATAAAAATAATTAAACCTTAATATAAAAAAATATTTTATATATTATAATATTAATTATATAAAATAGTATAATAATAGTTTAAATATAAAGCAATAATAAAATTTAAAATAATTTTATTATTTTCTTTAATAAACAATAAAAATATTATTATATCATAAAAAGATTATTCTAAAAAAAGATTAAAATATATATAATTTATACAAAATATAAATATATATAAATAATTTTACATTTTTATAAAAAACCATTATATATTCTTATTTTTACAACCCTCTTTTCAATATTACAATATTATATTTACTCTTTAAAATAACTCAAAATAATATTACCAACCTATAACCCTTCCTAATTAACCTCAATCCTCCTTATATACTTTACTTATATTCTACAATATTATAATATAATATTATTATATTTATTATATTTACAATCTAATATTACCTTAAAAAACCTATTTTATTTATATATATATATATTATATTAAATAAAAAAAATTTTATATATTTATAAATGTTCCATTATTTCTTTAATATTATTTTATTATTAATTCTCCTTAAATATTTTAATTTTTTCATTAAAAATTATTATAACATTTTAAATTTAATATAATATTTTAATATTATATTATATTAAAATTATAATTTTAATATAGTTACACATTATAAAAATAATTTATTTATTAAAAATAAAAAATTACACAAAAAATATGATTATGCCTTTCCAATATAATTTTGAAAATAA
>MU623739.1:0-12356 GCA_025201765.1 Daldinia sp. FL1419
TATTTTACTTATTAATTCTCCAAATAATGATTCCATTAAATAACTTTATAATATATATTTATAAATTTTTTTAATTAATTATATTATTAATAAATAAAATATTATTAATAATTTTAAAAATATTATTTTTATTTAATTCTAAAATATATCTTTATATATATTAAAAATATTATATAATTTAATTAATTATTATATAATATTTTAATTTTAAATTTAAATTAAATTTAATTAATTTTAAATAAATAAATATAATATTAAATGAAATAATTATTAAAATTATTCTTATATTTTTAATTAAATTTCTTTTTAATTATTTTTATAACTGAATCACCCCAATTACATAAATGTTTTTTTTCGTTTAAAGAGGGGTTTTTACAGAGGGCTGTGGTATAATTATGTAATTAAGTAATATAATTATATAATTAAATAATATAATTATGTAATTAAAGTTATAAGATTTTATTAGTTTTTATAGAGCTAACCTTTCTAAGGTTTCTACAAGCTTTTTAATACGTAAATAAGCTTTCAAATGTTATTTTCCTATCTAATTAATTTAAGTTTTTAAATATAGAATTATTAGTTTTTTTATAGTAATAAATTGGGATGATAGGGCCAAGATGAAATCTGCTAATTTAATGCTTTTTGGTACGTAAATAAGCTTTTAGAAGTTGTTTTCTTATCTGGTTAGCTCAAGTTCTCAAGTATAGAATCATCAGTTTTCCATAGAGTTTTGTACAATAAAATTGCAAGGCATATCCTGCAGGAATTCCTGTTTAATTAAAGCTCCTGTTTAATTAGAACTTATATTTAATATATAAGCCCTTAAATGTTGATTTTTATTTGATCAGTTCAAGTTCTTAAATATAGAATTATTAGTTTTCTATAGAACTTTGTACAATAAAACTGCAAGGCATGTCCTGCAGGAATTCCTATTTATTTAGAACCCATATTTAATATAAATAAACCTTCAGAAATTGTTTCCTATTTAATTAACTTCAATTCTCAAATATAGAATCATTAGTTTTTCTATAAAGATTTGTATAATAAAATGTAGGGCATATTTTATAAAAATTATTAAAGTTCTTATTTAACATAAATAAACCTCCAAAAGTTATTTTTTGTTTGATTAATTTAAATTCTTAAATATAAAATTATTAATTTTTATAAAGCTTTGTACAATAAAATTGCAAGAATTCTTATTCAATTAAAACTTTTATTTAATTTGAGATCTTATTTAATTAAAGCTTATATTTAATATATAAGCCTTCAAAAATTATTTACCTATCTAATTAGTTTAAGTTAAGATACCTTTAATTATTAGGTTTTCTATAAAGATTTATATAATA
The DNA here is from genome assembly GCA_025201765.1 of Daldinia sp. FL1419. Classification (NCBI taxonomy): domain Eukaryota; kingdom Fungi; phylum Ascomycota; class Sordariomycetes; order Xylariales; family Hypoxylaceae; genus Daldinia; species Daldinia sp. FL1419. The sequence continues at coordinate 1,347 of MU623739.1, forward strand.
GAATTATAAGGCATATTTTACAAAAATTCTTATTTAATTAAAATTTCTAGTTATTTAATATAAATAAACTTCAAAAAATTATTTTCCTATCTAATTAGTTCAAATTAGGATATATCCAATTATCAATTTTTCTATAAAGATTTGTACAATGAATTGTAGGGCATATCCTACAGGAACTATTAGAACTCTTATTTAATTAAAGCTCCTGTTTAACATAAATAAACTTCCAAAAATTATTTTCCTATTTAATCAATTCAAATTTTTAAGGATAAAATTATCAATTTTTAAAACCATAAAATTTCATATAATAAAAATATAAGGTTAAGGCATATCCTATAAGAACTATTAGAATTCCTTAAAAATTATTTTCCTATTAAATCAATTCAAATTCTTACTAATAAAAAAAATACACTTAATCATAAATATTTTCTTAAATTTTAAATTTTTAATATAATTTTTTTATCCCTTATCAACTTATCAACTACCTTATTAATTCTTATTAATTCTTATTAATTCTTATTAATTATTTATTAATTACTTATTAATTTCTTATTAATTTTATATAATAAATTATTAAAATAATTCTAATATAATATATTAAATTTCATTTTAAATAATATATAAAATTAAAGTTATTTTTATATAAAATAATAATTTATCTTTTATTATAAATATTTTAAAGATTTTTCAATTATTTTTATTAAATTAATAATTTTATTAATATAAATAAATTTAATTTAATATTTAATTTTAAATTATTTTAATATTAAAAACCCATTATAATTCATTATTTCTAATTAATTTATAATATTTTTTAAATTTAAAAATAATTAATTTAACCTTTAATTTAATTCTTTTTATATTAATAATTATATAATTTATATACCTTAATATAACACACTACAACCAAGAAATACCTATATATCTTACATTATATTAAAATAGATTTCCTACCCATCTCTATCTTAAATAATTTCTTCCTTAAATAACTTTAATATACCAATTTTACCCTTATTATTATTATTTTATTATTATTTTACTTTTATTTTACATATATACCTATTAACAAATATAATATAATAATATTCTCCATATATATAAAAACGAAAATTCTATTTTTAATAAATATATAAAATTTTCAAGATATTAAGATAAAATTAAATCTTTTTTAAGATTTATAAGAATTTTTATTATTAAAAAAGTTTTTTTTCCAAAAATTATAAAATATTTTAATAATATAAAATATCTTTTGTAATTATTAATATCTTTAAAATATATCTATAAATATATTTATTATATCATATTATATTATTTATTTATTTATTTATTTATTTATTACTACTCCAATTTATCTAAAATATATTATAGGTATCTGATCCATCTTTTAATATTTGTTTTGGGTAGGAACTGTATTCTGGAAAAAACCTACTTACTGCTTATCTAATTAAATTATATTATTATAATTTTAATTTTATTTTATATTTTTATTAGAATTTAGCTTTTAATAAAAATAATTAAATTTTAATATAGAAAAATATTTAATAAATTATAATATTTAAATTTTGTGAAATAATACGGTAGTGATTTAAGTATAAAATAATCATAAGGTTTGTAATAATTTTGCTATTTTTTTTTAATAAATAATCAAAATATTATTATATTATAAAGAAATTGTTTTGGAGGAGGGCTAGGGTATATATAATTTATATAGGGTATAAATATATATAAATAATTTTATATTCTTATAAAAAGCCATTATTTATTTTTATTTTTATTTTTATAATATTGTTTTTAATATTATAATATTATATTTATTTTTTAAAATAATTTAAAATAGTGTTACTGATCTATAACCTTTCTTGATTAATTTTAATCTTCTTCATATATCTTACTTATATTTTACAATTTTACAATATAATACCATTATATTTATTATATTTACAATTTAATGCTACCTTTAAAAACCTATTTTATTTTTATATGTACATTATATTAAATAAACAAATATATATATTTATAAATATTTTATTACCTTTCTAATTTCATCTTATTATTAAACCTCTTTTAATATTTTGGTTCCCTTATTAAAGATTATTATAATATTTTAAATTTAATATAATATTTGAATATTATATTATATTAAAATTACAATCCCAATATAATTACATATAATAAAAATAGTTTATTTATTAAAGATGGAAAATTACATATGGAATATAATTATATTTTTCTAATATAATTTTAATAATTAATTGTTAAAATTTTATTATAATTTTTTTAAAATATTTAAACACTTAAAAAATGTGTTAAAAATTTATTAATAATATTTAATAATTATTTTTATTATATTTAATCCTTTATTTATCAAATCCATAACTTTTATATATTTTAATAATTTTAAAAATATTATTTATTTAAATATTAAAAATATTATAATTATTTTATTATATAATCCCTTTTTATATTTATTTTATTAATATTTATTAATTATAATATAGGATTTATAAAAAAATTAATTTTAAAAAGAAATATATATATATTATTTTATTCTTAATGATCTTCATTATTTTTATATATTATTATTATAATCATCTTTTATTTAAGAAATTCAATTAACATTAAATACTCTACCATTCCCCAATAATAATCCACTACAAATCCTCAATAGCTTCCTGATATATCCAGGCTTATATTATATGATATAAATTTGAAAATTATATTTAATTATTATTATTATCAATATTTAAAAGAAATTTTTAATAAATATCAAGATATAAATTCTTTTATTATTAATTATTTATTAATTTTGTTATTATTAAATATATATTATGCCATTAAAAAAATTATATTTATTATTTTTTATTAACAATATTTAAATAGAATTATTTAAATTTCTTTTATTATATTAAAGGGATTCATAAGTAAATTTTAATATTTTTATTTTATCAATTATATATATATTCTTTATAATTATTTATTTTACCTACTTAAAAACTAATATAAAATAATATTTTCCATAATATATAACATTTATTTTTATTAAGAGTAATATAAAAAGCCATTAATATGTTAATGTAAATAATGAGTAAAACCACCAATAACATATTATCCAAAAAAGAATAATAAATAAAAATATACCTTTATATAAAAGTAATTAATTTTTAAAATAAAGTTTTTTTCTTTTTTATTTAATAACTTATCTAATTTTATTAATTTATTAATTATATCTAAGATGGCCTTTCACAGAGATATGAAGTCATTCATATATATTTATACCTTACACAAACTGCACATATCCCAACCCTCCCCCAAAACAACCTCTTTATAATATAATAACATTTTCATTATTTATTAAAAAAAAACAATAAAATTATTTTAAACCTTGCCATTATCCCATTCCTAAATTATTGCTGTATTATTTTATAAAATTCAAATATTATAATACATTAAATATTTTTTATATTAAAATTTAATTATTTTTATTAAAAAGTAAATTCCAATAAAAATATAAAATAAAATTAAAATTAGAATAATATAATTTAATTAAATAGGTAGCAGGTAGGGTTTCTCCAATATACAATTCCTACCCGGAACAAATACCAGAAGATGGACCGGATACGTATAATATATTCTAGGTAAATCGGAGTAATAATAAATAAATAATAAATAATAAATAATGATATCTAATATATTTATATCTTTAATTTATCCTAAAGAATTTATTTAAGTATAATTATATATATTTATTCCATTTTTACATTAAGAATTTTAAATAAATTTTAATAAATTATTAATTTGCTTTTTAATTATTACTTTATTTTTAAATTTATTTTATAATTTTTCGAAATTATTATTAAAAATTTTATTTATTTTTAAATATAATATTTTTTAATTCCATAATTTTATTAATGTATGGATTTTAAAATTTATATATATTTATAAATATATAATTTATTAAAAAACATATTTATATTTTAAAATTAAATTTTCTTAATCCATTTAATTTCTTAAATATTATTAAATAATTTTAAATATATCTTTATAATTCTTATTTTATCTTTAATTATACATTTTAAATATTTAATAATATTATCTTAGGTTTATATATAAATTATTAAAGATTTAATTTTTATATATAGATTCTTTAAATATGTATAAATTGTTAACCTTTTTTTAATAAATCTTTAATTAAATTCTTAAGTTTTTAAATATTAATAAAATTTTTCAAAATTTTAATAATTAATATTTCTATTTAATTTATAAAATAATAATCAAATATTATATTAATTTACTAATTTATAATTAATAATAAATTTATAAAGTTATTATTTGATTCCTTAATATTATAAAAATTAAAAATTAATTTCATTCTTAAGATTTTATTAATATATCTAAATATTTAATTTATTTATATATAATTTTCATAATAATATATATTTTACAATTAATTATTTTAAATCTTTTAATTTAAATTTCAGCCCCATACCTGGGCCATTACTATATCTTTTTACGAAGTTCGGGCATTATAATGTATAAAATATTTTTTATATTAAAATTTAATTATTTCTATTAAAAGGTAAATTTTAATAAAAATATAGGATAAAAGTAAAATTATAATAATATAATTTATTTAGATAGGCAATAGGTAGGTTTCTCTGGAATATAGTTCTTACCCAGAATAAATACTAAAAGATGGATTGGATATCTGTATTATATTCTAGGTAAATTGGGGTAGTAATAAATAAATAATAATAATCATTTAAATTTCAATATTTATTATAATAAGGTCTTATAATACCTATAAGCTTGGATATCTTAATTTCAACTGTTAATGAAATGTATCTATTATTAATATTCATTTTTTCCAATTAAGTTTATTGTATTAAATATAAAGTATTAATTTAAGAATGTTTAAAAAATATCCCTAAATATATATTAATTAAAATAATTAATAAGTTTAATTATAATTTCATTATTTTCAAATTTTAAATATATATCTCATTATTTATTACTACCCCGATTGACCTAAAATATATTACAGATATCCAATCCATCTTTTAATATTTATTCTAAGTAAAAACCATATTCCAGGGAAAACCTACCCACCACCTATCTAATTAAATTATATTATTATAATTTTAATTTTATTTTATATTTTTACTAAAACTTACTTTTTAATAAAAATAATTAAACCTTAATATAAAAATTTTTTTTATATATTATAATGTCCAAACTTCATTAAATAATATGGCAGCAGCCCAGGTGTGTAAATATATATATTTTTAATAATTATTTTATTAATATCCATACCTTTTGAATACTTGTAAAAATATAAGATTATAAATGAAATTTAAATAATATATTATATTTAAAAAATTTAGTTTTTATAATTATATTAATATATTTAAGTTTAATATTAATATATTTATAATTTAATATTTAAACCTTATTATTTTTAATAATAATATATTTCTTTAAAAAAGATTATAATTAATAAATCTTAATATTTAATTAAAAATATATATTACAATTCTTAAATCTAATATAATTAAATTTTTTAAAAGAAAATATTTTACAAAATATATAATATTTATAATATTTATTATAAATAATATTCTTAATTTTAAAATTATTATTTATTTTAACAATTAATTTTTATATTTTTAATTCATTATATTATTTTTATTTTTAAGATTATTAAAAACTTTCATAAAAATTATAAAGGGAAACCTTTCAGTTTTTAATTATCTTTTTACGAAACTTTTATAAAAAGCCATTTAATTTAATTTATTAAAATTTAATATTGCAATAAGTGTTGGAAAGGCATTACATTATATATACAATAATAACACCATTGGGAAGAAATAAAAGGGATAATATATAGATAATAAATGAATAGGTTTATAATTTGTTTAAGCTTGCCCCAGAAACTATTATTATAAAGAAAATTAAAAATAAAATAAAAATAAAATTAAATAAAATAAAATAAATATTATTATAATATTAATTAATAAATTAATAAAAATAATTAAATTTAAAATTAATAAATTAATAAAAGAAATAAAAGAAAAGATTAAAAAGATAATAAATATATAAAAGAAATATATTAATATTATATTAGTTATAAAATGAAAATAATAATAAAATAATGTTTTTAAATTAAATAAAATAAAGAAATTAATTAAAAAAATAATAAATAAAAAATTAAAATTAATAAATAATATTGGGAAATTAAAAGAATAGTTTTAAATTATAATTATGAAAGGAATTATTAAATTTTAAATTTTTATTATTATAATACCAATTTATTTCTAATATAAAATTATAATTAAAATAATAGTGGAATTAAAAAAAATATTAATATAAAATTGTAAAGAAATTATATAAATTATAAATAATATAATTAATAAAAATAAAGTTATAATAATATTTATTATTTATTTATTTATTACTACCCCAATTTACCTAGAATATATTACAGGTATCCGGTCCATCTTTTGGTATTTGTTCCAAGTAGGAATTGTATTTTAAAGAAAACCTACTTATCACCTATTTGAATAAATTATATTATTATAATTTTAATTTTATCCTATATTTTTATTAAAATTTACCTTTTAATAAAAATAATTAAACTTTAATATAAAAAAATATTTTATATATTATAATATTAATTATATAAAATAATATAATAATAATCCAAATATAGGGCAATAATAAGGTCTAAAATGGCTTCATTATCTTTTTTAATAAATAATAAAAGTGTTATTATATTATAAAAAAGTTATTTTAAAGGAAGGCTAAGGTATATGTGATTTGTACAAAATATAAATATATATAAATAACCTTATATTTCTATAAAAAGCCATTATTTATTTTTATTTTTATAATTTTCTTTTTAATATTATAATATTATATTTATTTTCCAAAATAATTTAAAATAATATTGCCAATTTATAACCCTTCCCAATTAACTTTAATCCTTTTTATATACTTTATTTATATTTTATAATATTATAATATAATATTATTATATTTATTATATTCATAATTTAATATTATTTTAAAAAACCTTTTTCATTTTCATATATATATTATATTAAATAAAGAAAAATTTATATATCTATAAATATTCCATTATTTCTCCAATTTCATTTCGTTATTAACCTTTTTTAAATATTTTAATCTTTTTATTAAAAATTATTATAATATCTTAAACTTAATATAATATTTTAATATTATATTATATTAAGATTATAATCCCAATATAATTATACATCATAAAAACAATTTACTTAGTAAAAATAAAGAACTGTACAAAAAATATGGCTACACCTTTTCAGCGCAATTCTGGGAATTAATTGTTAAAATTTTATTACAACTTCTCCAAAGTTTTCAAGCTTTCGAGAAGCTTATTAGGGGATTATTAATAATATCTAACAACTATTCTTATCATGCTCAGTCCCTTGCTCGCCAGGTCCACAACTCTCGTAAAGTTATAATAATATATTAATTTTATAATAATAATATTATAATAATGTTTTAATTTTAAATTAAATAATATAAAAAAAATTAAAATTGAATTAAAAAGGTATTTAATTAAAAAATAATTAAAATAAGTAAAATTTTTATGGTTATAATTAAAAGTTTAGGAATAATTAATTTGAAAGATATTTATATTAATTTATAAGATTTGGTGAGGACTTTTTTAAAAGAAATTAAAATTAAAATTTTTAAAATTAATCTTATATTTAAAAAAATTATTTAAAAATTCAATTTATAATCTTAATTATAAAAGTTAATAAATTAAAAATAATCTATTACTTTTATATTAATGGGATATTATAAAAAACTAAATTTTATTTTTATAAATTATTTGTAAAAAATATTAAAATAATATAATATTTTAAATATTATTATTTTAGGTATTTTGTAAAATATTATAAAAAATAGTTTTGGTATAGTAAATATATAGATTTTATTTATAAAGCAAGTAATTTAATATGTAAAATATTGAAAGAATATTGGAATTATAATAGTATATATAAAATATGGAATTTTAAATTTTGAAAAATAATTAAATAAAAGAACGTAATAAAAGAAATATATATATAGGTTAAGGTAATTTGAAAAAAGGAATAATATTAATTATATTTTTAATATATATAATGTTATGTATAATAATTTTATATTAATAACTTTAAAGAAAATAAAAAATTATATTTTTAATAAAGAAAAAGTGTAGAGTTTTTAAAATAAAAATATATTAGGTTTTTTTAAAATAATTATTATAATAAATAATATTCTTAAATTGGAAATAAAAATAAAAAATAGATTTTATATAAAAGTTTATTTAACAATAAGATTTAATTATAATATTCTTTTTAATTTAAACTTTTTTTTATTAAGAAAATCCTATTGTAATAGTGGATTTTAATTGGGATTATTTTAAAGAAAATAATAAATCCCTGAAAAATATTATATAAATTATATATAAGATTATATAATTATTATAACCCTACTTCATAATTAGCAAATATTAGCGGAACGGATACAGAACGGGGTTACATCATAGGATAATTACGGCATCAATAATGCTGAAACAAATAATCCTCCTGAAACTATTAGAACGTACAAGAGTTGTAAACCTAATAAATAAAGGATCAAACATAATAAAAATAATTATTAAATATTATTAATAATTTTTTAACAAATTTCTTAAAAGCTTAAAAACCTTAGAAAAATTGCGGCAGAATTTTAGTAATTAACTTCCGGAACTGCGCTGAAAAGGTATAGCCACACTTTTTATACAATTTCCTATCTTTAATAAATAAATTATTTTTATAATATATAATTATATTAGGATTATAATTTTAATATAATATAATATTAAAATATTATATTAAACCCAAAACATTATAATAATTTCCAATAAAAGATCTAAAATATTTAAAAAGGGTTAATAATAAAATAAAATAATTATTATTTATTATTACCCCGATTTACCCAGAATATATTACAGGTATCCGGTCCATCTTTTAGTATTTGTTTTAGGTAGGAATTGTATTCCAGAAAAAGTTTACCTATTACCTATTTAATTAAATTATATTATTATAATTTTAATTTTATCTTATATTCTTATTAAAATTTACCTTTTAATAAAAATAATTAAATTTTAATATAAAAAAATATTTTATATATTATAATACCTAAATTTTATAAAATAATATAATAATAGCCCAAATATAGGGTAATAATAAAGTTTAAAATAATTTTCTTTTTTTTTATTAAATAATAAAAATATTATTATATTGTAAAAAAGTTATTCTAAAAGAAGGTTAAAATATATATAATTTAAATAAAATATAAATATATATAAATAACTTTATATTTTTATAAAAAATCATTATCCATTTTTATTTTTACAATTCTTTTTTTAATATTATAATATTATATTTATTCTTTAAAATAATTTAAAATAATATTATTAATTTATAACCTTTCTTAATTAATTTTAATCTTTTTATATATTTTATTTATACTTTACAATATTATAATATAATATTATTATATTTATTATATTTATAATCTAATATTATTTCAAAAAACCTATTTCATTTTTATATATATATTATATTAAACAAAAAAAAACTTATATATTTATAAATATTCTATTATTTCTCCAATTCTATCCCATTATTAACCTTCTTTAAATATTTTAATCCTTTTATTAGAAATTATTACAATATCTTAAATTTAATATAATATTTTAATATTATATTATATTAAAATTATATTTTTAATATAATTACATATTATAAAAACAATTTACTTGTTGAAGACGGGGAACCGCACAAAAAGCATGGCTACGCCTTTCCGGCGCAGTTCCGGGAGTCAATTGCTGAAGCTTTGCTGCGGCTTTTCCAGGAATAAAATAAAATTAAAAAAATAATAAAATATTTATAAATATATAAATTTTCTTTTATTTAATATAATATATATATATAAACAAAATAAACTTTTTAAAATAATATTAAATTATAAATATAATAGGTATAATAATATTATATTACAATATTATAAAATATAAATAAGATAGTTATATAATAAAAATTAAAATTAATTAAAAAAGGCCATAAATTAATAATATTATTTTAAACCGTTTTAAAAAATAAATATAATATTATAATATTAAAAAGAAAATTATAAAAATAAAAATAAATAATAACTTTTTATAAAAATATAAAATTATTTATATATATTTATATTTTATATAAATTGCATATACTTTAATCCTCCTTTAAAATAACTTTTTTACAATGTAATAACATTTTTATAATTTATTAAAAAAAATAATAAAATTATTTTAAATTTTGTTATTGCCCTATACTCAAACTACTGCCATACTATTTCATAAAGTTTAAACATTATAATATATTAAATATTTTTCTATATTAAAATTTTATTATTTTTATTAAAAGGTAAATTTTAATAAAAATATAAAATAAAATTGAAATTATAATAATATAATTTAATTAAATAAGTAATAAATAGGTTTTCTCCGGAATATAGTTTTTACCTAGAACAAATACCAAAAGATGGATTGGATACCTATACTATATTCTAAGTAAATTGGAATAGTAATAAATAAATAAATAAATAAATAAATAAATAAATATAATTATTATAATATATTGGAATATAAGTGAAGATTATTAAATTATATTTTAAATTTTTAAAAATAAAAAGATATTAAATATTATAATCATTTAAAAACTTTACTTTAATATTAAAAAATTAGATAATTTTTGATTCAATAATTATAAATTAATATAATATAAAATAAAATAAGTTATAATTTATATATATATAAAAATTAATTTAAAAAAATAAAAAAAATTATAATTAAATTACAATATTAATATAAATAAAATTTAATATTTTTATTATTTAATTAATATATATAAAATTAAATTTTAATTATAAATATTTATTATCATTAAAATTAATATT
>MU623740.1:0-12315 GCA_025201765.1 Daldinia sp. FL1419
GAATATTTTAAATTTTATAATATTTTTATTAAAATAACATAAAATAATTTATATATATTTATAATTATTATTAATATAAATTTATTCCTTAAATTCCTTTAAAATAAAATAAATAATTTATTAAAAACTTATTTCTTTAAATTTAAATTTTTAATTAATTTAATATATTTATATTTATTAAAAATTATAATAAAAATTATTATAATTAAAATAAAATTAATAATAATAATACTAACATTATAATTCCTAATTATAATTATATAATTTTATTTAATATAATTTATGAACCTTTAATTAATTTTTTAAACATTTTAACCAATTTAAGTACCCCAATTAATTTTAATACCCCAGCCAATTCTAGCACCTCAACCAATTCCAGCACCTTAACAAGTTGCATAAATTCCTCAAATACAATAATAATTAATCCCTTTAATATAATAATAATAAATAATTTTTTTTAAATATTTCAAACACTTTAATAAGCTTAAATAATCCCTTAATATTAATTAGTCCAAATATTTTTAATGAATAACCTTATATAATAGGGTTAATATATAAATAATATGGAAGTTTTATTAAAAATAATATAATAATTTATTATAAAATTATTTATTTATTTATTTATTTATTTATTTATTTATTACTACCCCGATTTACCTAGAATATATTACTGGTATCTGGTTCATCTTTTGGTAATTGTTCCAGGTAGGAACCGTGTTCTAGAGAAAATCTACCCATTACCTATTTAAATAAATTATATTATTATAATTTTAATTTTATCTTATATTCTTATTAAAATTTACCCTTTAATAAAAATAATTAAACTTTAATATGGAAAAATATTTTATATATTATAATACCAGTTATATGAAATAGTATGGTGGTGGCCCAGATATAGGATAACAATGAAATCTAAAATAGCTTCATTATTTTTTTTAATAAATAATAAAAATGTTATTATATTATAAAGAAGTTATTCTGGGGGAAGGCCAAGGTATATACAATCTATATAAAATATAAATATATATGAATAATTTTATATCTTTATGAAAAATTATTATATATTTTTATTTTTATAATTTTTTTTTAATATTATAATATTATATTTATTTTTTAAAATGATTTAAAATAATGTTATTGATCTGTAACCCTTCCCAACTAATTTTAATTCTTTTTATATATCTTACTTATATTCTATAATATTATAATATAATACCACCATACTTATTATATTTACAATCCAATACTACTTTAAAAAACCCACTTCACTTTTATATATATATTACATTAAACAAAAAAAAATTTACATATTTATAAATACTCCATTATTTCTCCAATATCATCCCATTATTAACTTTTTTTAAATGTTTTGATCTTCTTATTAAAAATTATTATAATATTTTGGATTTAATATAATATTTTAATATTATATTATATTAAAACTATAATCCCAATACAACTACACATTATAAAAACAATTTGTTCATTAAGGACAAAAAATTGTATAAAAAATATAACTACACCTTTCCAGCATAATTCCAGAAATTAATTATTAAAGTTTTATTATAACTTCTTCAAAATTTTTAGATTTTCAAAAAACTTATTAAAAAATCATTAATAATATTTAACAACTATTTTTATTATACTTAATTTCTTACTTACCAAATCCATAATTTTCATATATTTTAATAATTTTAAAAAAATTATTTATTTTAATATTATTAATACCATAATTATCCCATAATATAACCCCATTTTATATTTATTTTATCAATATTTATTAATTATAATATAAAATTTATAAAGAAATTAATTTTAAAAAAAAATATATATATATTATTTCATCCCTAACAATCCACATTATTCCCATATACTATTATTATAATAATCTTTTATTCAAAAAGTTTAATTAATATTAAACATTTTACCATTCCTTAATAACAATTCATTACAAATCCTCAACAACTTCTTAATATACCCAAATTCAAATCCTAATAAATATAACCTTCTTTTTAAAAATGTATTCACCCTCACTCAAAACTCCCTAATATATATAACCAAAAAAAATAAAAAGAAAAATAAAGAAATAAATATAAAAGAAAATAATTTTAATAAATATAATTCAAAATAAATATAAAACAATCCCAAATAAACATAATCTTCTTAAAAAACCTTATTAATATATTATTATTTACATTTTTTTATTTAATTATAAATTCTTCTTACTTAATTTAAAATTTTTAAAAACATTCACATTAAACAAATCATAATATTATTTTATATATAAATAATTAAATCTATTTAAAAAACCAATAAATTATTAGTAGGATTTCATTAAAATTAAATAATGCTTTTTTATAATTTGTATTAATTAAAAAAACTTTTAAAGTTAAATTCCATTTAAAATAAACTTATATTAAAGTATATTTAAAATATTTAAAAATTATATACCATATTATTTTCCTTTTATTACATCTATACCTAAAAATATTTATTCCAAAAATCTTTTTATTAAATAAAAAAACTTTTAATCCTATTTTCTTAATACATATCTATAATAATACCAATATTTTATATTTTTATAAATTAAAATATTAATTATTAATCTTTATATTAAAAAATAATAACTAAATTATTAATATAATAATATCCTTTTTATATTATTTTCATTTTTTTATTTAATAATTTAAAAAAACTTTTTTAAAATATTAATATTCTTTCTATTTAACATTTTAATTAACCCTAATTTTTATAATATATATATCCAATACCTAAATAACAATAGAAAAACCCTATTATTTCTTAAACCTCTAAAATTTTACCCATTTTTAAATTTTCCACCTTATTTCCTAAATCTTAAAATTAAAGCCTTTATTATTTATATAGAATTCAACCATCATTATTATTATATTTAAATAAAAATATATTAAAGGGTAACTTAACTCTATTTCCAATTATAATATTTCTATTATTTTATATATATTACCAATTTTTTATAAATAAATCAATTAAATAATACTTAATTTTTTAATAATATTTTTTATTTTATAATTTTAGTTTAAAATATGCCATATTATTGTTCCATATATTATTATATTTTATATCACTTTTATATAAATTTCTTTTATTTAAGCCATATTATAACCCCATATTAATACCATTAATTTAAAAAAAATATACTATTATTTCTCCATCTTTATTTTAATTATTTTTAAGTGTTTATTTTATTTAAATTTCTTATTTAACTATATTTTAAAAAATCTAATATTTTTCTTAAATTTAATAATTATATTATTTAATTTAATTTTTATAATTAATATTTAATAAATTTTTATAAAATATATAAATTTATTTTTTTATATTATAAAAATTATGTTATATTTCTATGTCCAATTTAGGTACATTTTGTATGCTCATTTTAACCTAACATAATTTTTAGTCACAAAATATCCTGCTATTAATATATTCATATTATTTATAAAATTAATAATTAAAATATTTTTTTAATTTAACTCTTTATATAAAATAGTTATATAAATAATAAATAAAATAAATAATAATAAAAAACCTTATAAAACATTTGTAATAAAAAAGCAAGCCTTACCTTTTTCACCATCAAAAATTAACTACACCTTACATTTTTCTATAAAACTACTTACCCAATTTATTATCCATATTAAATACCTTTTTTAATATAATATATATATAAATTTTTATAATATAATATTATTAAAAATACCTAAAATATCCAATTATAAAAATAATACTATAACACCAACACACCATACAACATATATAGCTTCTATTACCATTTTAATAATTATTTTTATAAATTTAATTAATTTATTTTTTATTTAATCTTTTAAAAATAACCAACATTATTTTACCATTTTTATAATATAATTTATTATTATTTTTTCAATTATTTTATTTATAATCCTTAAAAAAAATATTAATTTATAAATATTTAAAAAATTTTTTTCTTTTTTAAATTTTCTAGATTTTAATAATATTATTATTATAATTTTATAAAATATTTTTAAATAATATTTAAATATAAAATTCTATATTATAATTATAATAAATATTTTAAATAATTATTTTTTATATATTTTAAAAAATCCCATTAATAATAAATTTTTACTAATAATTTTTTACAATTTAACTATTTTTAAAATTACTTCTATTTCTTCCAATTTTATTCTTTTAAATATATTAAATTCATTTTCCTAAAATCTTTCCAATTATGTAATAGGATTAAGAATATTTAACAAATTAATTACAAAATTTAGAAAAAATTTCTCCCCCAATACTATATTTTTTTTCTTTTTATTTATAACCTACAATTTTTTATTAAATTAATAATATAATATTAAAAAATTTTTTTTTTTAATAAATTATTAATTACATAATCTAACCTATTTTTTTATCTTTTATAAAACTTTATTATCTTTTAAAACTTTTATTAAAATTAATTTTTAATTATTTTTTTTAATTTTATTTATAATTTTCTTCAATATTATTTAAATTTTATTAAAAATTTCTTAATATTTTTATATTCTTTAATTTATTTATTATTTATATATTTCCTTTATTTTTTTATAAAATATTTTAATTTTATTATTCTATTATAACACCAATTACATTATAAGCTAAACATAGTATAAGGTTATAGTTAAAATAATCTTTCTTAATTTTTTAATAAAATAATCCATATATTTATTAAGTTTTTTAAAATTATTTATTCCTTTTAATATATTTATATTTTATACTTCCACTTTTATAAATCCTTTATTTAAATATTTTTACATCTAACCTTTTATTTTAAGTTAATTCTAGATTAAATCCAAATATAATATAATAATATTAAAATATTAAATAATATAATTAAATTTTTTTTAATTAAAAAACTTTGGTTTTAAATATTTGAATCTTTCATTTACTTACATTAAATTTAATATTGAATCTTTGTGACCTTACATTTACCTAATTATTATACCTATTTCTATAATAAATTTAAAATTCTAACAAATTATTAACTTAAAGATCTTAAAAATATATTAAAACATTCTTTCCTTTTTATTTTATAAGAAATAATATATATTGAAATTTCTTATTATTATATTTATATTATAAAGATTTTTTAATATTAATTTTAATAATAGTAAATATTTATAATTAAAATCTAATTTTATATATATTAATTATATAATAAGGGTATTAAATCCTATTTAAATTAATATTGTAACCTAATTATAATCCATTTTTTTTTTCTAATTTTTTAAATTAATTTTTTTATATATATAAATTATAATTTAACTTATATTATACTACATTAATTTATAATTATTAAACCAAAAATAATCTAATCTTCCATTATTAAAATAAAATTCTTAAATAATTATAATATTTAATATCCCTTTATTTTTAAAAATTTAAAATATAATTTAATAATCTTTTCCTATATTTCAATATATTATAATAATTATAAAATCTTATATACAATTTATACAATATTCTTAAAAGATTTATTACTTTTTTTAGGATAATTCCAATCAGAAACCACCACTACAACAAAATCTTCCCAACAGAAAAAATTTCAAATTAAAAAAATATTATTATTAAATTTTATTTTTAAATAAACTTTCATATAAAATCTACCTTTCATCCTTATTTCCAATTCAAAAACATTATTTACTATAATAATTACTTTAAAAAAACCCAAAATATTCTTATTCCAGAAATTTTACATTCTTTCTTTATTGAAAACATAACTTCTCATCTTCTTTAAAATTATTAATATAAAATTATTATATATAATATCATATATATCAAAAATATAACCAATATTATTTTTTTTTTTAAATTACCTTAACTTATATACATATACTTCTTTTATTACATTTTTTTATTTAATTATTTTTAAATATTTTAAATTCCATATCTTATATACCTTACCACAATTCCAATATTTCTTCAATATCTTATACATTAAATCATCCTTTTTATAAATAAAGCCTATATATTTACTATACCTAAACCATTCCTTACAATATTTTATAATGTATCCAAAATAATAATATTTAAAATATTATATTATTTTTATATCCTTTACAAATAATTTATAAAGATAAAATTTAATTTTTTATAATAATCCATTAATATAAAATTAATGAACTATATTTAATCTGTTAACCTTCATAATTAAAATAATAAATTTAACTTCTAAATATTTCTTAAATATAAGGTTAATTTTAAAGATCTTAATTTCATTCTTTTTTAAAAGGGCCCTCACTAAACCTTATGGGTTGGTGTGGGTATCTTTCAAGTTGGCTGCTCTTAGGCTTTTAAATTATTTATTTACAAATAAAAAAAACAATTAATAACATAAGGATTTTAATTTCTTAACTTATTAATTAAATTATATTCTAACAATAATTTTAAATTTAAAAACAAAAAATATAAAATACTAAATATATAAATTTAAATTTTTTTATTTTATTATTATAAATTTAAAATTGGATTTAATTTATATATTAATACCTATAATATTATATTAAAAAAAGCAATTTTAAAATTTTTTTATAAATATTTTATATAATAAGGTTTTAATTTTAATATAATGGTTAATAAAATATGTAATTTCTTCCACACTAATAAAACTTTTTAAATATATATATTTAAATAAAAAAATATAACAATCAAAAACGTTATATAGAATAATCTTGGAAAGATTTTATTTAAATACCTTAAGATATTAATCATTTAAATATAATATATTTATAAAAATTTATTAATTAATTATATTAAAGAAGTTCATCTTAAAGAAAGCCTATATCATATTATATAAAGATACCTAACATTCCTACCCATTTTCTTTCAATAATCCGACATATTTAAGAACATTTGTGTTGATTTTTGAATAATAGTAAACAATATATATTAGAATTTCCCTAACAAGTATAAAATGAAGAGTAATTACTATTATATTAATCAAATTTATTAGAACAACTGAAAACCCTACCAAGCAAATTAAAACAAATATAAACATTTTAATAATTAAAAATATTTTAATAATAAAAATAAAAAAAGAAATATTTTGTTTATAGTAAATTAGATTATTGATTTATTAAGTATCCTATATATAAATAACATAATAAATACAATAAATAATATTAATATATATAAAAATAAAAAATAGGAAATATTGAAAAAGATTTTATAACCTTTTTTATTAATTATAAAAAGAATAATATTAATTATAATAATAATGATAATAATAATGATAATAATAATTTTAATATATAACATATATAATATATTAATAATAAATATAATAATAATAATTAAATTTAATTACTAATTATATAATATCTTATAAATTATAGTAAAATCAATGATTCCCAAATTACTGGTATCTTTACAAATTAAATGATTTTTCATATATTTACTATAATAGATATTTTTAATAATAATTATAAATATTTTTTAGATACAACTCCAAATTCCCCTTCTACATTTTATTTTAAAAACCAATATTTTTATATATTTCAAAATATTTTATTTAATATTAAAACAATTAAAATATTATTAAGAAGTAAAATATAAATAAAAATATTATAATATACATATCTTAATAATAAAATAGATATATTTACAATAAGAACACATATTATATAATTTAATAATTATTTAAAATAAAGGAAATTTAATATTATTATCATACTTACCCTATTTAAAATTATTCAATTTTATATTATACTTTATAATACACTATTTTTATTATATTTTTATAATATAAATTATTTAAAAATCTTTCTAAACAACATTAAAAATATGCTTACTTAAAAAAATAAATACTACCCTATTATTCAAAAATGGAAATACCTATAATTTCTGTTTAATAATAAAAAATAAATAATTATATATTATTATTTAATTAAAAAAGAATTATAATAGATATATAAGCATTTTAATTACCTAATTACAAATCAACTATATTATATTCTTATAAAAATTAAATATAATAAATTAAACCAAATATTTATCAAAAAAATCAATAAGTATTATTATCAATATTAAATATATGATAACACATTAAGATAATTTAAATTTATTATAAAAAATAATATTAATTTTAATTATAATATTTACATTAATATAATATATATTAAAAATAAATTAATCTTCCATACCATTAATAAAATTATATTATTTTAAATAATAAAATTCCTTAAAGATATAATAATAAAATACATATAGAACACATTAAAAATAATATAAATTAATAATTATTTTAAATCACCTAATAATTTAATATTTAATATTAACATTAATTTCATAATTAATAAATTTATTTTAAATATAAAAATATTATTAATATTTATTAAAAATTTTTTTATTAAAATATATAATTCAATTAAAAAAATTAAATAATATTATGGTCCATTATAAAAAATATATAAAATAATATTAAAAAACCTTTAGGATATTTAAATTAATATCTATTATATTTTATAAATGGTTATAAAAGTTATTAATGATATAATAGAATCAAATAATTTAATACTAATGTTATTTATATTTAAAATATACCTAAAATTAATAAACAATTTACTACCTTTTTTTTATTACTATTCAAATTATAGCTATTAAAAAGGTAATAAATAAAATTTATAAATTCAAAGCTAAACAACAAATCAACAATATTCTAAATATAAAAAACAAATTAAATATATTAGATACATTAAACCTACCTCTCCAATCTAAAATATACATTTATTATGAAAATAATAACTAAATTAATTTTTATAAATTAATTATTTAAAATAATAAAACCTATATTATTAAAATAAATAAAAATTTAATTAATTTTAAAATTACAATTATAAAACTATATCTTTATAATAAATCTACATATATTTTAAATCCCATAAATAAAAATTCTAATTATAAATATAATAATAATAATAAATACATTCCCAAAATTAAAACACTTATAACAAGATAATCACAAAGATAACCTCCTAAAAGTAAAAATAAACTTTAATTAATAAATTCTTATATAATTTATTTATTTTTTAAAAAAATAACTAATATAAAATTATTATTACAATTACATTAAAAAAAGAAAATTATTATTTTAGGCTAATTATTTGAAATGGCAAATATATAAAAGATTGAAAGATTTATTAAACAAAGAATATTTTTATTTAAGAAATATAATAAAATAAAATATAGGAATATTTAATTATTTAAATTACAAATTATTTATAAAATTAAAAGAAAAGATATTAATAAAGAGCAACAATTTTTTATATTAAAAGTAAATCCTTTTTTTTAATTTTAAATTAAATTAATCTTTTTCTAATTATAATAATAAGTTATAATAATGTTGTTTTTAGTATTTTTGGTAAATTTATTAAATATTTATGTTATTATGCCTTTTAATTATTCTTTAATTCTTTTTTAAATATATTTAATATTTTAAATTTTCTTTTTGGAGGTCTTAATAAAGGCCTTCTAATAAATTTGATGGAGGAGTTATGGGAGTTTCTTTAAATGTATATTAAGTAGTACAATTATAGTATTAATTGATAAAATATTAGTAATTATATTAATAACCTTTTATAATATTATTTGGTTAAGTGTAATTAAGGTTAAAAATGATCTTTTAAAGTTAAGATTAATAAATAGGTTATTTATTTTAAGAAAGTTGGTTGTATTTGGTGAGGATCTATAAAAAATAAGAAATGTGATGGTGGTTGGATATTTAATTTATTAGATATTTTTAATACCTATATAAATTATATAATTAATAAAATATTATATAATAATCTATTTTATTATAAATTTATTAATAATTATTTTTATTAAACAGTTTAAAGATGAGGTTGAAAATAAAGATAAGTTTGTGCTAGTTAGGTTTAAATAAAAGGATAAAGATTATAAATGTTTGAAAGTTGCGTTTTGATTGTTTTTTAAATGTATTTAATTATATAAGAGGTTTTATAATATTATTAATTTTAATTGTATATATAAAACAAATTATTATTAAATATTATTTATAAATATTATTATTATGATTAATATTGGCTTTATTTTTAATATAATGTTTGTTATTATATTAAATAAATTATAAGAGTTTTTTAATTAGGTAATAAAAAACTTTTATTTTTTCCTTAATATTTTAGGGATTTAAACCTTCGATTATATTATATTAAATTTTTAACGTAAATTTAAAGTAATTATTGAGGAAATATTATTTAATATTTAATAATTAATTTATATTTTTTATATTAATAAGAATATTATGTTTTAAGTTAAAAAAAAATGGTAACAGGTGTTTAACGAAGAAGAGGAGGATGAATCGGTTAGGTTTCCTAATATAATATTAAATATTATTAACAAGGTTACTTTAAATAATAAGGAGGTGATTGTTTTAAATTAATAAAATTATGTAAAGCTTTATTGCCTTAATTCCTAAATATATTGAAACCCTTTTAATCTATTACCTTTTAAAATTCCTTATACTTATTATAGTTTTTTGTTATTATGGTTATTTATAATATATTCTTGTATTAAAAATAATTTTAAAGTTATTTAGTAATGTATGAAAAAAGAATTTAATAATAATTAATAATTAGTAATTATTTATTTTAAAATTAAATATCTTTTTTATTGGGTTTAGTGGGTTAATTGTTATATCTTTTGTTATAAGATGTATGGTGTAAGGATTATATTTCTTATTGAATCTAATAATAGCAACATTAAATGTTTATTTGAAATAATACATAAAATTAATTTAATTAAATTTTATAAAGCACTTTTACATATGGTACATTATTAATTATTTTAATATAATAAAGTAATAACCTAAGAAGAGGTTAAAATTAAATAATATATTTTAGGTATTAAATAAATTAATAATATTTCTTTAATTTGTATTAGGTGAGTATTTAATTTGATATTACTTTAATATTAAAAAGTCTTATTATTTTTACCTTAGTTAAGTAATTTAGTCCTTCTTCTCTTACTTCCTTACAACTATTTTATTTTCTATTAATATAGATTATTTTGTTATTATAAAATATATTTTTATATTTAATTAATTGATGAAGATTTTGAAATTAAAGGTATTTTGTATTGAAAAATAAATTTGTTTTATTATATAAGAAAGAGTTTGGTTAATATTTATATTTTAATTAATATATTAATTAAAAATTAATAATATTTTAAGTTAAATTAATATTTTTATTAATAATATGTGAATCTTATATGGTTAAGTTTTGTGGTTGATTAATTAATATACCTAAAATATTAGTTAAAGTAATTAATATATAGGGTTTACAGTATTATTAGCGATAAGAAATACTTTCAAATATTTTTTATTTATTTTTATATCAAAATCTTTTATAATGGGAAAGTATTGATAATATAAATATTGGCAAAGAGGTTAAAAATGAAGTTTAAAATAAAATTTAAAATAAAATTTAAAATGAGGTTTAAGAAGTGGTTATATTAAGTACTAATCAGATGTCACAACCACCCAAGTGTAACAGGGGTAGATTTTATAAGAGGTTTTTGAATAAGAATTTAATTTAACCTTAATCAAAATACCCTTGTGGCAAACCTCTAAAGATATGATTAGAGATGGAAGAGGCACATCTGGAATTAAATCTTCAAATTAAACCTTAAAATATTTTAAATATTATAAATGTTATATTATTAATAATTATAATAATATAATAATTATTTAAAAGATAGGTGGAAATAACCAAAAATATAGTTAAATTATTAAAGATTTAGATATTATCTGGAAATTTTTTGGTTTTTTAATTATTCTTTTATGAAATTTTCGTAAAAAGTTATATAATTTAATTTATTAGAAATTTAATATTGTAATAAATAATAAAGAAATATTGCATCGCGTGTGTGATGGTGGTATTGTTAGGAAAAAATAAAAAAGGTAATGTACAGATAATAAATAATTAAATTTGGAACCTAAATAAATCTATTTTAGAAATCATTATTATATAAAAAAAAGGAATGAAATAAAAATAAAAATTAAATTTAATAAAATAAATATAGTTATAATATTAATTAATAAATTAGTAAAAATGATTAGATTTAAAATTAATAATTTAATAAAAAAAAATAAAGGTAGAAATTAAAAAGATAGTAAATATATAAAAAATATATATTAATATTATAATATTTGTGGAATAAAAATAATACTAAAGTAATATTTTTAAATTAAATAAAATAAAGGAATTAATTAAAAAAATAATAAATAAAAAATTAAAATTAATAAAT
>MU623741.1:0-12305 GCA_025201765.1 Daldinia sp. FL1419
AAGAAAATATATAAAAGAAACCTATTAGAATTTTTAAAATAATATTTGGATATTTAGAATTATCTATTATGTAAAATATTTTAAAAAATTAAATAAATCCACTTTAAAAATTATATTAATATATATATTTAAGAAATTATATTATAATTAAATAATTAATATAAGAATAAGTAGGTATTTAGGTATATATAGGTTTATATTTATAAAATTAATAAATATAGTTTTTTTTAATGGTGTAAAGTATGTTTGATAATAAGAGGAGATTAGTAGGTAATTGGTAATAAAGAAATTTATATCTTTATATTTATTAGAAGGTTTTTTTAGGTATTAATAATAATAATAGTTAGATATAATTTTGAATTTATATAATATAATGTAGTAAATGTGTTTATAAATATAAAATTTAAGAGAGATATATTTATGTATATGTTTTAAGGATATTAACAATTAGGAAAGATATTTTGTATTATTAAAACATTTTATAATTTTTGAGAATTATTTTTTCTTTGGTAATAAAAACTTTTATAAACTTTAAAAAAATTTAATTTTATTTTAATATTTTAAAAATTATATATATTTATTAAAAATAAAATCTTTTTTTTTATATATATAAATAATATTATTATAATATATTAAAAAAAAATTAAATTAAAAGTTAAATTAATTATTTTTAAATTTAAAAAATAATATAAATTAATTGGAAATAATGAATTACAATGGTTTCTTAAAATTAAAATAGTTTGAAATTGAATATAATATTAAATTTAATTAAATTAATTTATTTATATTAATAAAATTATTAATTTAATAAAAATAGTTAAAAAAATCCCTAAAATATTTATAATAAAAAAAAAATTATTATTTTATATAAAAATAGCCTTATTTTAATTAATATAGCAATATTAGTAAAAAATAGGTTTAATTTTATATATTATAATGATTATTTGGCCTAATATTATATTTATTTATTTGAAATTAATTTAATTTAATTTAAATCTAAACCTAAAACATTATATAATAATTAACCAAATTATATAATATCTTTAGTATATATAAAGATATACCTTAAAATTAGGTGAAAACAACATTTTCAAAATTACTAATAATACTTTATTTATTAATAATATAATTAATTAAAAAAGTTTATAAATATATATAATAAAATTATTTAATAGAATAATTAATTGGAAAATTAATAAATAAAATATAATTATTATTTTTATTATTAAAATTAAATTATTTGCCCTAATTTAAATTGTAAAAGAAAAATTCTATATATTACAATTAATTAAGAATTTTAAAATTGAACTTAAAAATTAAATTATATTTTTATTATATAATAATAAATAAATAATTAAATTAATTATTAAAAATATTAAAAAATTTAAAATAAAATTAAAATATATAGATATATATAATTATTAATTTAAATAAGAAATTTAAAAAAATTATATTAAAATTAATTACATTAATTTAAAAGATATAAACACAAATGGATTTATAAAAATATTATTAAAAAAGAAATATGCCCGTTTTAAAGAATAAATAAATTTAATAAATATTTTAAATTATTTAAAAACCAAAACATTTAAAAATATAGATAAGATAATATAATGGAAGTAAGAGATGAATGAAGAAGTTATTAAGGAAATATAATTAAAGAAATATATTAATTTGGGGATGTAAAAGGATTGTATTTTTAATATTATATACTTTAAATTCATTTGTTAGCTTTATTTAAGGAGGTATATTAAATTAATAAGCCTAAAAATAATGTAAAAAAACTCTCTCTTTTACAACAATTCCATAAAAAGCCTCACTACTTTATTCTAGAATTCTAAGAACAATAATAATAATTTGAATTTTATAATTATAATTTTTTCCCTGTGTATTATGTGATATTAGGTCTTAATTTAATATAACAAAAGCTTCTTAAACCACAATTACACTCTAACCACATTAATAACTTATTAAATACCTCTTAAATACCTCTTTAAATATCCTAATCAGGTTAAAAAGCCTAAATTCTAAACTATTAAATAATTATTTCAGGCTTTCCTGATAGGTTTTAAATGTAATCAATAATCCATTTTTGTTTTTTTAAACACCTTAAATACTTAAATAATAATAAATATAAAAGCCTTTTTATTACAATTTATTTCGTTAAAAAGTCATTAATTTCTATTCAATATAATCTCTAAACATACCTTTATTTTCTTTAACCCCTTAATTTTAAAATAGGCTTATTTTTTTTATAAATTTCTGTGAGATGGACCCACATGACTTAATCATGTGGCTCCAGGATTCATTCTCTAAGAGAGTTTAGTGTTTGTAAAAAAAAAAAAAAAAACTTAACTTTTAATACATCATCCTTTTACAATTCAACAATTTCCTTCTTAAATAAGTAATTTAAAGGTTCATTAATTTCTTTAAATCTAACATATTACCACTCTTAATATAATATATAAAAAAAAAACAGAAATTTAAAGCCAATTCTTTAAACCCTCTTACCAAAACAGGTATAGCGTAAAAGAAAAATAAATTTTTAACATATGCATATTCTTATACCCCCCCTAAAAAGCTCTAAGCCATGCTTAGAGATCGAGCCGATCAGGACCTTAGATACCTTGGATAGGCATCTCTTCATATTCACCACCATCTCCTTCGTCCCACTCAGGTTGTTGCGGTTGTGGCGGCCAAGGCGTATCGTAAGACATCGGCAAACAATTACCGGCGTTGAAAGCATCGTTCATTTGCAGAGGAGAGAATTGGTCTTCGGGGGAAGCAAGCATAGAGTCCGACATATGGACTGATGAATACGGCGGCACTAACAAGCTGAGACTGACGTCGGAGACGTTGGAGACGTTGCCATGCTGCACGGGCATCGGAGGAGATTGAGTGTCTCCAGCTGCAAGTCCATACATATGCCCGGGCATATGTCCGGGAATATTTTCATTGCCCTGGTTGTAACTTTCGTGACCCGCCATACGCCCCATGAAGTAAGAGGACATATCGTCAAAAAGTGCATCGACAAGGACATGGAGCTCTTGTGGTGGCAACCGGTATCTTAGGGCCAGCGCAGTTAAACGCTGCATTGGCACTCGAGAATGGATCGGAGTCCGATATTCGTTCACAAAGTGTGTTGGAGTCCCAAACCCGGCCATAAGATAGACATGCTCTGGCGGTGGACACGGAACATCTGGGAATGAGTTTCTCCATATATCATACCATTTATCCACGTCACTCTGGGTGCCCGATCCGTTAGCCGCAATTCCCATACTAATAATATGCTCCCCCGCAATACCGGGAGGATGAACAGAATGATTTTCGCACTCTCCGTTACGGATATGCTGGTCGCGCATCTCATTAGTTTGAGCACCTTCGAATACGAGTCCGCAGCGAGGACAATAGATGCTGTTCACATGTCTCCTAATGATGTGCTGTCGAACATCGCCGACGCGGTGAAGCTTGTAGTTGAGACATTCGTAATATATTCCCTTGTTCAAACGATAAAAGGGGCATGCGAACTTGTGGTGTGGCTTTTTTCTGTTTGGTGCAGAGATTGATTGACGCTTTCTGTCCCTCCCACCGTCTGGGGGTTCTTCACCGTTGTTCCTTTTGCTAGGCTGTCGCCTTGGGTTTCTCTGGTTCGGTTTGGAATTGGAATTGGAATTGGAATTGGAACTTGGCTGCTGAATTACTTGAGAAGAACCGCTGGGGTTGATATTATCCCCACAGCTCTCGGCTTCGTTTTGATCCAATGGACGCTCATCCCAGGGACGTGGATACGAAGGGTAAGGGAAAATCGTATCCCAGAATGGTTGAGTACCGGCCGGAATGAACTGAGCCAGTTGTTGGAGACCCGGGTTAGCGGATTTACTCCAGGGGTCAATCTTGGGCGCTACTGCGATGTCCCGAATATCGGATAGATTGCCGGGGCGAGGAATGCAAGGAGTGCAAGGCGTGCAAGGAGGACAAGGATGGCCGGTAACCTGGGCATTGTTACTGGGTCGCCTGTTGCGTATTTCCTAGCGTTACATCTCATATTAGCAATTGCCATCTCGTCATGTTATCATTGCTGTTATATCTCAAAGAGGTATCTAGGCATATAAACCGTCGGCTACCGCTTTGGAAATTCATAACATACCTTGCTCCAATTCTCTTCGATTTCCATTTCTGTCTTCATGTTCACGTTCTCACATTGCCCAACTAAGGAGCCTGGGCCTACAAGGTAAGGTCCAGCTTCACCTTGCGGCTGGTTGATCCTCTCCGTCTCCATTGTCGTTGATCAAGTCCGGGCTGTCCGACGCCGCGGTAATGCAGGTGCCCGTATGTCGTGAAGCTTGTCGTCGAACCTCGGTGAGACTCGGTCAGGAGAAAATTTCAATCAAAAAGGATGCAGAGAATTTTTTTGGAAAAAAAAAGCCCCTCAGGCAGTCTTTATTTCATCATACCTTGGAGACGCCGAATTGCATCGCCTTGATATTAAATAGCACTGCTCGCTACGCTGTCGCGTACCTGAAGGCATCTGAATCCTATCCTTACTCCTGATTTGTACGTTTGGTCTTGCACATTTGCCTCACCACACAACCGTTTGTCTAGTTACTAGGCATTCTACTAGGCATCTCAAGTAATGTCGGTCGTCTACACATATCTATATAATAGTATTGCACGAATTGAAACACCGGTGTAAGTAATTACGCCTGATCATAGCCCTAGAGCATATTGACATGCGGCAGCCCGCGCCGGCGCCACATTTCGTCGACATCAGGGACTCAAAATTTCGGTAAACATTCCGTTGCAGATGTATATAAACTACGTGTAAACACGAAGTACATCAATCGAGCCTTGTTAACGTACTCTCGACCCTTAATTGAGCTATATTTACTGCCATACGTAATCCTCAGGACATCGAGTGGCTAAAGGGGACCCTAGATCGTTTCGTTCGAGCCCAGGGTCGAATTCAGGGAGCTATTTACAGTCGTATAATTTCAACCTAGATCACCGGTAATATAGCAAATAACTAGATCATATGATAACCATTGAGTCATTCGGCCTCCATACGCTCTTGTGTTAAAAGTGAAGTTGCGATGAATCGAGCTTTAATGTCGCGTCTAGCACAGAAGCGTATGTGAACAAATGTGTTGACAAACCTGCTGTGCTCTATTCTAGTTCTCACCGGGGTTGATCGATTTCAAAGCTTCCAAACCCAAACACTTGTGTCTACACTATTACGAAGGCAAGTGTCACAGAACGAATTATTAGAGAGAGAAAAACAATTGTGATATCTGCGCATTCCTACGGTCACCTATACCCTGCTTTTTTTTCAGCGCGGAGGTCAGCGTACGAACTCACTGGAGGTTAAATCTAAGACTAGGCCAAATTTCGGCTGACGAGGGGGATATTGATAGAGAAAGGATAAAGATGTCGATCGCACTGCTTACGTCGCTCGGCCTGGGACAGAAAGGTGGAAAACGCCCCGAATCCATAGGGGAAGTATCCCCTTTGATTAAGAGCAAATTTGATTATTTAGAATCAAACCCCATGGGAAACTTATTAAGCCAAGTATCATTATAAGCAGGCTAGAAGTGGAGGGTCTTGGTTTGGGCATCCATTACCAATCAGGTATAAATTGTATAATACAGCGCCTTCGCGTGAGCTCCGGTAAATGAGACTCCAGATGCAGCGATCATACCTATCTTCATGCTAACCATCTACGGCGTTAAAGGGAGGTGGCGTCCAGTAGAGCGAGTCGGAGTTCCCTAAGCTTTGAATCTATGTAATATCCTACAACGTAGAAGCAGGCTGTGATTATATGCATACCTCACTTGCATAATCTTAGTACTCGCCCAATCAAACCCTGTGTATGTTGATTATAATAGTAAGGCAGAGTAAAAATCTACAAGGATCATACGATTTGGGAATTGGTCAGACACGAGGTAGAGAGCCTTGCCGTGAACCGAGTAATTGTAATAGAATTATAATCCAGCGACTCACCGAATATCAAGGGAGATTGCGCCATGGCCGTTGCGCTTTTTAGGTACCTAGGCTCACTAGATTCCTTCGCCACTACGTCCATCACTTTCGACGGCAGTTCCGGTGGTATTCTGAAGCTACGAGAGTAGACAGCTGATAATAAATCATCATGTCTAGAGTAGTATATGAATCTCCTCGGAAGTTGACGAGGAGGGATGGGAATGAGGAACATGACAGAGGACTAATATCCAAAACATACCCCCTAAAGCGGCCATTAGAAGCTGTTAGTGGTTGGTATAATACAAACAGCCGTGGAAACCGAAAAGATATAAACACAATAAACAGTAAGTATGCTAAGACGGAATAATAAGTCACGATTATTCTAATCCGCGTACCAACTCTAGATATACCCGCCCGTCGAAATCAAAGTATGAGGACACCAGAGTTTGACGCGAGTGAAAGACCCTTATCCAAACGACCCCGAGTATACTCCGACAGAAAGCAGCTTGGTGATAATGCGGGTAATAATATGCTATCTATACATGATAGACTCCCGCTAGATCCTGGCACAGACGGGTATGATTACCAAGGTGCATACGAAAACGTATCGAAGTACCGTCCTTCATGGTATCCAGGGGTGGTCCTAGGATACAACTCGGCGCAGTGCCGCTGCCCTTTTTGGGAGTATTTGGATTTCCCTTCCAATGGTGTGGTCAATCCAGGTCAACCAACTTATTTGACGCCCAATTGCGAGTCTGGATCAGGAAGTCCGTGCTCTTCGGAACACAGACGTACGACAGATGAACCAGAAAATGCCGAAAGTTTGCTTTGTGGTATGGACAAGGAGGATTTGGCCCTATTCTCTTCGATAGAGAGCCATACCAGCGGCGACCTGGAGAACCGTGGCGAAAAGGATCCTAGAAAAGTTCTGAAGCAGGAGAATGACGAGAACGAGTCTAACAAAGGTTCCCTAGAAACTGGGGACAATCACGAAGATCAAGTCTCCGACGTCGACATCGGGACGCAAATAATACCCACTATTCAACCCTCGGGAATATACAATATTACAGAAGTTCTGGATAGGAAAGACTCTTGGAAGAGTCAAAGTATCGATTCCAGTAGTGACGAAATATATCCCAGAAAGAGACGGCTGGCATGCCTCTGGTATAAGAAGGATCCTGTGAAATACTCGGGCTGCGCAAAATATAAGCTACTACGCATCAAAGATGTCAAGCAGCACACATATAGAAGGCACATGAAGCCTAGCATCTACTGTGATGTTTGCCTTCAAGTATTTTCCAAGGAGGAAGAGAGAAAAAGGCACACGAGAGAGAATTCTTGCACGCGCAAGACCAAACTAGAGTTGGACGGACTCTCAGAAGAGCAAAGAAAGAAGCTAAACCAAAGTGCTAACCGCGGGAAGAACGACGTGGAAAGATGGTTTTACATGTGGGATGCAATCTTCCCTGGTGAGCGGCGACCTCTATCACCATACCTCGGCAACGGCCGACAAGAACTACTGCCATTGCTTCGAAACTTTTGGAAGGAAAAGCATGGGGAAATCATATTGAAAGTCCTCCGGGAATCGCACCTCAAGCTGGAACCAGAGACGATACAAAATGTGATGAATGCCGTCTTTGATAAATTCGAAGCAGAGTCGTCTAGCTGGACTGACGAGAGCTCGGATGTTGAGTCAACTGGGACTTCTAATAGTCAGACACAGTCTCCCGGAACTACCAACGATATAGATTTGGGGAACTGCCCTCTCCTGCCCTACTTCACAAATTACGATGCATCGTATGAGGCTCTGGGGCAGTCTATATATGGCTTTAATTATGCTCCGCGATACTCTAACATCGAATCCGAAAATGACTGGGCCCTACGTACCTACTCCATTGACAATATGGAACACTCTTATTATTAGCATTCAAATTTTAGCTTGAATGTCCTTCGGACGGTAGGTAAAGGGTATTTGCTAGGTACTGTCGGATGCCATATTCAAAACAGGCGTTTACAAAGCAGGAAGCCGCGCGGCAAACATCACGCTATTCGGATATTTGATAGCCATCGAGTAGCAATAGCGGCAAGAGGAGAAGATTATGTAGTAGATGCGAGTTTACTTTGTTTTATTTATACTAATAAACCCATTAAAACCCCATATTCGGACCACCAAGTTTGTGCTGAGAAAGCCGCTAAAGCACGATAATAGTCCTTCTGGGTATAGATGCCGGATATAACTCCCCGAGCTATTAGATAAACCCACGCAACGGTTTTGGTATTATAATAAATAGTATTGAAGGTCTGAAGTCATCACGCGAAACACGTGCTCCCCCCTTTATCCAATCCCTGTCTGGAGGATTCCGATCTGGCATGTAACTTGTAACCACCCAAGAAGTAATGCTGTATCACATAAATCGATTACCGACTTTACAAGTTTACCCAACATCAATATCATGTTTAATATGCGAAGGACTGGGTCCTTATGTTAGGTCCACACCACGTTAATACCGGAGTTAGCGGATCAGAATGGCTAGGTATATAGCCCCTAGCATCCCGGCACGAACACCCTCCTACTTTATGTATTGTATGTAGTTCGATCATCACAACTGCGTACATGTGAATGTGATTGTCACCAATCTATTATGGACTGTGCATTATTCATTTAATATGCAATATGCAATAATTGATTAGGTAGTTTACCTAACCTATTAATCCTATCCGACCAGTACCAGAAAATTCCCGTGTACCAGCAACAAAAGATAGTAAATATAAAAAAATTTGTTAACTAACCTAGGTATGTACTCGTATTCTACCAGTTCCCGCCCTTGAACAGCCCAGGAAACGTCTTTGCTTTCGCTTGCATCGCGATTTCGGTCACAATTCTGCCAAAACCAACTAGACTCTAGGCTGGGAAGCTGATAACTTCCACATGCGGAGGAGAAGGAAAAAGCAACTCATACCTCATAGTCGTAAACGTCGTCAATTTTCCCCTGCTTGCTAAGCCTTACAACGCCATTAATAAAAAAAGAATGCACCGGACCCGTCTCCCCTGGATATCAAGTCATGCAATCTCCCGACGTCTATAGGATTTCTTTCAGTTGCTGCTTCTGCTGCGCTGTTAAGCTGGTCGGGAATTTCACATTATACTTAATAATGAAATTGCCTCTCTCGCCTGGCTTCTTCGAGAGGGGCATGCCAAGCCCAGGGTATGTATCTGATGTGCCTGGACCTGTGGGGCCGCTTTTCTCGACGTTGAGTTGTTTGCCATCGATTGTCGTTACGGTTCTTCTCCAACCGGTTAAGGCCTCCTTTAGATCTAAGTCGATGGTGTAAATTAGATCATCGCCATCGCGAGAAAAGAGGGGGTGTGATTTCTGTAAGTTAGGTTAGTTCTCTCCTATACCAAACGTCCATTATTATGGCATATAATAATAGGCTTACCTCTTCGACGATGAAATGTAAATCTTGCTTTCCACCTTCCTCTTGGTCGCCAACACCCTTAAACTTGATCTTGCTGCCCTTCTTTAGACCCGGCTTGATAGGAACCTCGAGAACTTGGTCGGTCGTTGTTCGTTTACCCATGTCATCAAAAGTCTTCCGCTTGATCTTCATCTTCTTCGTGACACCATTGTATAATTCTTCTAGCGACAATGGTAGAGCACGTTCAACGGTTGTGACATCAGGCGTCGGTTCTCTTGGTCCGCCACTTGAGAAGGGATCACCGCTGGCAAAATTATTGCGCGTACGGGTTCTCCCGCCCGAGCCTCGGGGCATACCACCGGGCATACCACCTCCGCCAAAGAAGGAGCTAAAATCGGGTTCGTCATCATCACCGCCAAGGCCACCTCCTCCGCTACCACGCATGAATTCGGCGAATATACTTTCGGGGGCACTGAAGTTGAAAGGATTGCCTCCGGCGTTATTGGTGCTAAAGCGGAACGTTCGAGCACCTCCAGCTGGAATGCCACCGCCGAAGTCGAACCCTTGGAAGCCACCAGGCATGCCACCCTGTGCTCCAGCGAAAGGGTTCTCGCCGGGTGGCGGGGCAGCACCACCACGTAATAGGAACTCAAGGCCGAATTGGTCATAGGTCTTGCGTTTTTCGGGGTCGGAGAGGATTTCGTAGGCCTGGGAACATTCTTTAAACTTTTCAGCTGCGGCGGGGTTATCTTTGTTCTTGTCGGGGTGCCACTTTAAGGCGGCTTTTCTGGGGAAGAGTTAGTATCGAGATTGTTTCTGCGGGTTTGATGAAAGAATGAAACCACAAAACGAAAGGACGGTGTGCTTGGTGTATCCGGGACGAAGTGGGGTAAGAGACTTACCGATAACCTTTCTTAATTTCATCTTGAGTGGCATCGGGCTTGACGCCGAGCTGGTCGTACAGTTTCGTCTCCTTCACCATCTTGTCGTTGGATGTAAAGGGAAAGTGTTATTTGTGAGGTATATGTAGTAAATCGAAGCCGTGTGATTGATAAGTTAGGTTAGGTAGTTAGTTAGGTAGGCGATCGAGTAGCTTTATTAGTCTTGCGCTTATATTATATGCGTGTCTGACCAATAAGTAGAAATCGAGGTCAACGGATTGTTTAACTTGGATTAGTTTGTCTGAAAACGTTGGATAATTGGTTGTATTGCTAAAAAGAAAAAAAAGAAAGAAAGAGGACAAGAAGACAAGAACTTGTGTTGAGGTTGTCAAATGTATGCCAGTTTCTATTTCGTCTTCGATAGTACTGAAACTGAAAAGGATTGGGTGCAACGAAGGCTGGGCAGAACTGGACAGCTTCATGTAATGTAGCGCCGGTTTTCTCTTAAGGTGGGCTGGTTGGTGGAAGATTCGGGAATTGGCGATGAAGAAGGTGGATGAGTGACGTTTTGGGTCGTAAATAAGTGGAGATCTTTCGATCTCTACACTATATGTAGGTACGAAGGTCCGGGCCAAAAGTCTTGCACATCTGAGCTTGGCAAGGCGCGTATGAATTCAAAAGGGCTTACACTGTATTATCCAAGTTATAGTGGCTGATACTGCTGTGGATTTAGTGTCAAGCCACCTGGGCTCAGTGGAGATGCCACTATTAAAGTCTTAGCTTAGCGGGTATGTAGTACAGTATGGGTAAAAAACGAAGACGATCGCATACGGTGGTCAAGCTTGGACCATGTGCAAGACTTTTGGCCCGGACCTTCGTACATCGGGTGACAAAAGCTTTAAAATTCATAAGCTCTCGACATTCCTAGAACTAATGAGAATGACCCACCAGCCTGACTTCCTTTAATACCTACCCAGGTATACTCTGCTTAAAACGTTTATGCGTTATTATAAACAGCTTAAATTATTGAGTACCTAAGCTTACAATTATCTTATCTTCGTAGTCTGACAAAACGACAAGCTACCTACCTACTGAGGTACCTACGTACTGGATGTACAATACTAGATATACCTACCCAATCTAATCGTTCCGGTACATAGGTACGTAGGCAGATACCCGAGATGGAAGATGCACGTGATGTAGTGATCACTGAGGGGGGGAGATGGAGAGAGGTAGTGTGGGGGTTGGGACTACCTGGGGCATACACTATACACTAATCTAGTACCGATGCAAGCGAGAATAATAATAAATAGAGCCCGGGCAAAGCCACACCCATCATTCAATTTTAATCACGTCAATAAGAAGCTCCAGCGCTATAACGCTGCAACTGCAACTGACTGCAACCGAATTTTAAGATGAACGAGCATCTAGTGTATATAGTAATATAGTAACGTAAGTGATATTGGCTAACAAATACGGGTAGTGCCTTGTTTTTTGTTAGCCTTCCATTCCACTTTTTGTTTTATTTTAGAAGACTTGATCAAATCCAACGGGGCATAATCGATGGAAGGATCTACAATGTTCTGGAAGTTCTAATACAACGATACCAGGTACCTACCTACCCCTAGCACGGACGTCAACATTTACCTACTATAGTATGCGCCTACTAATCACATCGGATTCAATTGCATTCAAATGAATTTCTTGATTCTGCGGTTCTTATAAATACCTAGGTACCTACCTACCTACATGGATCTCTGGTTTACACGGGGCGCTTAGACTGATGAATGGCATTTGGTCGACATCATCATCCCTACCTAAGGTATATGATAAGGGGATAGATAATAAGTCAGAGGAGGGGGAAACCGACCCCCCTTAGAAACCGACCCCCTGTAAGAAAGGACCAATCATAATCTAAGAAATAACCAGGTACCCACTCTTTTTATACCAATTCGATGTATCTTTCTTATTCTTCTTTTGGAATCTTTCCTTATTTTTCAACCAATTAAAAATCTCTATCCTCAAAAT